>CAUYON010108469.1:0-15959 GCA_963573935.1 Arctocebus calabarensis
TTTTTTTTTGTTTGTTTTTGCAGTTCGGCCGAGGCCGGGCTTGAACCCGCCACCTTCGGTATATGGGGCCGGCACCCTGCTCACTGAGCCACAGGAGCCGCCCACCAATAATATATATGTATTTTTAATTAAAATGTTTAAAATTAACACTGGGGGGTAGAGGCTTAAAGGTCAATTGAGATAAGCCTAAACAAGAACAAGACCCCATCTCCACCAAAAGAAAAATTAGCCAGGTCTGGTGGCAGTCACCTGTAGTCCCGGCTGTTTGGGAGGACAGGAGGATCATTTGAGCACAGGATTGAAAATTTAGTGCAGGGAGCTATAATAAGGCCACTCTACTCCAGCCTGGATGACAGAGCAAGACCCCATTTTTAAAAAAAAAAAATGAAATTTTTGGTTCGGGGCCTATAACTCAAGCGGCTAGGGCGCCAGCTACATACACCAGAGCTGGTAGGTTTGAATCCAGGCCAGGCCCACCAAACAACAATGACAACTAATAACCAAAAAAATTGCCAGGCATTGTGGCGGGCACATGTAGTCCCAGCTACTTGGGAGGCTGAGGCAGGATGATCACTTAAGCCCAAGAATTTGAGGTTGCTGTGAGCTGTGATGCCACAGCACTGTACCCAGGGCGACAGCTTGAAACTCTGTGTCAAAAAATAAAATAAAATTTCTATAAGGAGGTCATCTTGTGGCCTTTAATGCTCTTCCATTTAGTCTGCCAATCTTAACAGATTCAAATATTTTTTTAGAGTATCTTTTTGATGATTAGAGAACAATCATCAAAGGATTAGGTTTATTGTAGATAATTTAGATATGAAAAGCATAAAGTAGAAAATATCTTTAAGAATCCTTGCAACATAGGTTGTATCTTTTTCTACTAAATTTACCTCATGTATTTTTTCTATTATATCAAAATCTTCCTTAACATTTTAACAGCTTTCTGTCAATGACTCCCCAACAATTAAAAAAAAAAAAAATTTTAATAGCTTCATTAGAATCCATTATATTATATATGGCCTCTCCCAACCACTCCTCCTAGATCATCTTTGAATTCTTGCTGTTACAAATAACCCCGTGTTGGGGCAGCGCCTGTGGCTCATCGAGTAGGGCACCAGCCCCATATACCAAAGGTGGTAGGTTCAAACCCAGCCTCAGCCGAAGTGCAAAACAGAAAAATAGCCAGGCACTGTGGCGGGCGCCTGTAGTCCCAGCTACTTGGGAGGCTGAAGCAAGAGAATCGCCTAAGCCCAGGAGTTGGAGGTTGCTGTGAGCTGTGTGATGCCATGGGTCACCCTACTGAGGGTGATAAAGGGAGACTCTGTCTCTACCAAATAAAAAAAAAATAACCCCCATGTTGGATGCATACTTTTTTTGCATCTTTATTGTGCCTTTAAGGACAGATCCCATGAAATAAAATTCATGTGTTGTAGCAGGAATGAACATATTTAAGGCTCTCAATGTTTACAACCACATAACTTTGCAGAAAATCTGCATCGGTTACGTTTACACTAGCAGTATATGAGCATGCCCATGTGGTGACTTCTTCACCAGCATCATGGACCTGTATTGTTTAAAATCTCTGCTAATTTAGCTAATGCAAATTTGTGATTTTGAAAAAATCAATGCCAAGAGACTTTATTTTTGGACTTTTCAATGCTTTATTGAAAGTTTGACCAAATGTTATTAGCATAAATTGCGCTGATTCAAGACTGCCACTCCTTTGTCCTGGTTTCACAGTAAGTTTGTGGTATGAATAACCATCGTTTGTAATTATTTGACTAAGTCTTTTTTCTCTCTTTTTTTGTAGAGACAGAGTCTCATTTTTGTGGCCCTCGGTAGAATGCTGTGGTGTCACACGGCTCACAGCAAACTCCAACTCCTGGGCTTAGGCAATTCTCTTGCCTCAGCCTCCCAAGTAGCTGGGACTACAGGCACCCACCACTACGCCAAGCTACTTTTTTATTGCAGTTTGGCCAGGGCCGGGTTTGAACCCGTGACCCTCTGTATATTGGGCCAGTGCCCTACCAACTGAGCCAGAGGTGCCTCCCTTAACTAAGTCATTTTAAAACCCCTTTACCTCAGTTTAATATCTTGCTCCTCCCTTCTTCACTGAGGTATTATATGAGTAGAAGGGCCATGTGAGGTTATTTATCCCTTCTTAAAAGATAGGCGGAGGATATAGACTTGAGTATAGAATGTGATTTGGGTTCCCAGTACAGTAGGCCCAGTCCTTATGCTGACCAGTTTGTTGGAGTTCTGTGGGTGGTCAACTTAACAGAGGTTCTACTGTAATGTAATAGAAAATTACACTTTGAGCTTTGTATTCCTCAGAAGAAAGGTACTCCAGGCATCTGAGAGAATACTTTTCGGAGTAGTGTTTATAAATTAGTAAGCTAACAATGAAACTTCAAAACTTGAGAAAACATTAATACGTTTGTATGATTTATTTTTCAACTGAGTGTATCAGAGTGCTTTACAAACAGGTGTTGTCTGTAGTTTGTGCCAATGGGGGAAAAACTAAGGCATGGGGCAATTAAGTGACTGGCCCAAGGTTACAAAATGAGTTGTTGACTTCTCTGGAAACTGAAGAATTTTTTTATTCGCATACCAGATATATAGTATGGGCAGCAGGTGTCAAAGCCTCTCTCAGGCTGTTTCCTTCCAGATAGTTTGGTCCTGTCATTTTGGGACTTGCCTCCAGTGGTGAGAAATTAGTTCAGATTTCCTAGCCAGTGTAGCCTTTTAGTGTCTGGAGTGGCTTCCAACCAGTTGATAAGTTATTGCCAAAAGTGAGGCAGATGGACTCAACTGTGTTGCCCCCACCCCCTGCCTTCTTATGACTTTGTCACTGAACAGATACTGCTGGTGAGTCTTCTCCTCAGGCTACTCTTTAAAGAGGTGGTGTCAGCTTTGTCATGACTGGCTGGCAGGATTTGTACAAGTAAATATTCTGTGTCCTGTTGTCATTCCAAGAGCCATCTGGCCTTTAAACTTGAAAATGAGGGATAATGCCCTTAATTTGCATTCCTGTATTTTGAGGAATTCCCCTGAATGATTTTCCTGAGTCAACGTTGAGGTGAAAGTCTCCCAGGCTAGAGGTCTCAAGAGCGATAGATGATACCAGAAGAAGCATTTAAAAGAACCTTGTTATTTCTCCTCCAAGTCCTCAGCCGTATCTTTAGACCTGTAAGCCAGAAAGAGGGCTTTCATGAATAGAGACCTCTAAGACCTAGAGCAGCGGTTCTTAACCTGTGGGTCGTGACTGTATTAAAGGGCCACAGCATTAGGAAGGTTGAGAACCACTGACCTAGAGAGTGGAGGTAGGAGTGGTTTACTGGAGGAGGAAGGTTTGAATTCAGTATTTGGGAATGAAGCAGGTGAGCAGGAGGCTAAGGCAAGGAAGTCAGGAAAGAGACCAGAAAGTTGACTTGAGAAAATTGTTTGTGTGATTGAAATGAAGCTATTGATCCATTAATTGTAAAAGTTTGAAAATTCACCTAAATATTTCATTAATGGCTAATTTCAAGAGAAGTGCGTCCCCAACATATATATATGGAAAATGATGTCTTTAATGAAAAAGAAACAGACTGCAGTTCAGGGACCAGGGCGGTTATGAGTCCCTCATGCAGCTGAGAAGGTCCCAGAGGCATAACCTTTATGCACCTTTAACAACTGGCAGCTCATTGTATTGTTTTAGAGGTAAGTATAAACTGGTTTTGTTTGTAGCTTTGGTGTGCAGTCAGGTAGCGCTGTCTGCTAAGTGTAAACCTTAATTTTATTAAGTAAGAGTAACAGATATAATAATTCTGTTTTATATCCCAAGAGTTTTATTCTAAATTGATAATATAACTTTCATCTGTACTTTTTTTCAACTTGGAGGGGGAGTTGTTTTTGAGACAGTACCTGGGCTAAGAGTGTAGTGACATCATCATAGCTTACTGCAACCTCAAGCTCCTGGGCTCAAGGTAGCTTCCCAGATAGCTGGGATCCCAGGCACAAGCTACTAGGCTTGGCTAATTTTTCTATTTTTTGTAGAAATAGCGTCTTAAGGGTGGCGCCTGTGGCTCAAAGGAGTAGGGCGCCTGCCCCATATACGGGAGGTGGCAGGTTCAAACCCGGCCCCAGCCAAGAACTGCAAAAAAATTAATAAATAAATAAAAGAAATAGCTTCTTAACTGTGTTGCCCCGCCTGCCCTCAAGTGATTCTCCGTCCTCAGCCTCCCCAAATGCCCAGATTTCAGGCAAAAGCCACCAGAACAGGCCTCATATTTTTAATTTGTGATTTTGTGTGACCATAGTGTGTTATCAGGGGATAGTTGACTCCCCTTTTTTGTGAAACCTTTTATTTACCCTTATTATTGATAAATGTTAGAAAATTGAAATGTACATAGGTGATTGTTTTTGCCCCCCTTTAAGGAAAGCCATCTTGGTATTAAGATAACCAAAATAATGCATTTAGTTATAGTGGGGTTACTTCACCCACAAACTGTTTGCAGTTAACACCAGTCTACTGTATGTTGCTTTCTGGGTAGTCCCATTTTATAGGATAGAAATATGGTGGCAGCCTAGTGAAAGTGTTTGGCACACTTAGTTCATTTTTGAAACAGTTTTGATGGTTCAAACAAGTTGGCAGAGAGGCTCAGAACAGTTACAGTAAGAATAATTACAAATTTGATAGAGATTGTTCTATACCTCTTATTCTGTGGGGATTTTGTTTTAATTGCTTACTTTTTAAGATAATGATTTCTATTCTTTTTTCCTCAACTCAGTAAGTGAATAAGTATTCTTTTAAAGATGGACTGACATCTGCAATGTGGACTTAATACCACGAGCTTGAGTTTTATTATTTCTTTATAATTAGAGGGTTTTTTCAATAAATGGTTTTTGTACTCAGAAAGGAGAATCACAAGTCAAGATTTTGCTGCCAATATATTAGTGTCCTTGTTGCTGAGATAAAGGTTTCTTAATGAGTTTTTTACCTTTATCTTCCTAGACTGGTGTTAAAATTTTGATAGTTTATAGGTTTGGTTCCATTAGCAGAGAATAAATGTTACTAGGATTAGCACACAACTGATGCAGACATGATATTTCCTTCCCATTTAATATTTCTGATGAAATGCTGATTTTCATGTGGACATTTTTTCTTCTACAGTGTAGCACAGAATCTAATGAAACTGATTTTCAAAGTGCTCCTACAGCTTGTGTTTCTCAAAGTCTAGTCGAATAGACCACTTCTTTTCATCGGTGTATAGGAAGCAATAGAACAGGTTTTAGATGAGGACCTGGGTTTTAAAAAATCCCAGGTATTTGGGCATAGAATTGGCAAGTTACTGGACCACTCTAACTTTGTTTCCTCATCTGTGAGAGGACAGTAAACCTCAGAGTTGTGAAAATTGAATGGATATTATGTGTGTAAAGCACTTAAGTATAATGTATGATCCATAATAAGACGTTCAGAAAAATAGGAGTAGTTTATGATTACAAAGGAATTTGAAGAAAGAGTCCTGAAGGGCTAGAGTAATCATGTTACAATAATGTGGTGTTAATCAAAATTAAATAAGATCTTAGATGCTTATCATCTACAAAATTTTCTTTTTGGTTGCTGCTATAATTATAGTGTAGTTGGAAGTCTGTAAACTTTCCAGTATTTGATTTCTAGCCCATTTTTCCCCCTCACCATTTATACTTAGATTATAAGTTTTGGTCTCAGTTACCATTCCTTGTGAAACTAAATGCATTTTTAAATACGTATTATTGTCAATATTCATTCACATCCACCATGTCTAGATCCAGCTCTTCCTTTTCTCTGTGCTGGTCTAATTTTTGCCAAACCGTAGAACCAAAGACAGACTCTAGGGGTTGATGTGGGACCTCCAGAATGGGGATTGCACAGAATAATCTTATTTTTCCTCTATTCTTCTAGTCTATTATGTTCTGAACCCACACATGTTTTCGGAAGGACCAGATGGCTGACACTGGCTAATGGGAACCAAAAGACAAGAGTGAGAATAACCTGATTGTCATATACCCCCAGCTTAGAGGTGCTTTACCCTGCCCCAAGATAAATCTCTTTTTTTCTCTGGAGACATCCTCCTACTGTATCACTTTACTACAGCGTGGCTTATCTAGATTAGAATCCTTAAGTCACGCAGCAGCATTTGATGAATGAAAAAGATAACGCTCAAGACTGTGAGAAATATCTGCCTTTAAAAAGCAGTGGACACTTGGGAGGCCGAGGTGGGTAGATTGCCTGAGCTCAGGAGTTCAAGACCAGCCTGAGCCAGAGCGAGACCTCATCTCAAAAAATAGCCGGGCGTTGTGGCGGGTGCCTATAGTCCCAGCTACTTGGGAGGCTGAGGCACGAGAATCACTTGAGCCCAAGAATTTGAGATTGCTGTGAGCTATGACACCACAGCACTCTACCAAGGGTGACAAAGTGAGACTCTGTCTCAAAAAATAAATAAGGCAGTAGAACTTCATGGATCAAAGTTGGGGGATTAAAGGCACAGGTCTGGATTCACATCCTGCTCCAGCACTTATGAGCTCCTTGACAATGAGCAAGTTGTTTAGCCTCTCCAGTTCTTAATTTCTTATTATAAAATGGGAACCATGGTAATACATTCTTCACATTTCAGTGATGAGGAATGAATGAAATGTTATGAGTAAATTATTTATTATGGACCAGTCACTGTGGTAAATACACAACAGACATACTAGCCTTTGTTGTTACTAAAGAGCTCATAATCAAATGAGAAAATAAGCACAAAGAAACAAACAAGGCTTAAAAAGCCACAAAAACAATCACCATGTAAAACATAAAATCCAATAGAAGTGCTAACACTAAAGAAAGTGCTAAAATAATTGGACTCAGGTGTGTTTCTGGGGCTTTGTGAAAGAGGTATGTGGAAGAAGAGTGCTATGATTCAACTTGTGTAGTCAGGGTGTTCCTGGTTAGAGAACGACATAAACAAAGATATTTAGAAGTCATTATAAACCTCCAGGCAAAAGAATGAACTGACTTTCCCTGCTACAACATGGAGACAAGTTGACTAAGTAAAAATAGCTGTAATCCAGAATTATGTAAAGCAATCCAAAATGTAGAGACAGTGCTGAAGGCCCAGCAAAATGAGGAAACTGTAGAACTTGGTAGTAAACCCAGTGGGCAACCAGGGAGGAGTTGTCTAAAATGATTACGGTTGGAAATGAATGGTCAGGGGATCCGGAAGAGAGAAATCATGAGGTAGGTTTTCTTCTTTGAAGGTGGGGAAAGATCAAGTGCAGACTGAGCTGTGGCCAACGTTTGCAGACCAGGAATCCACACTAGCTCTAATCAAAGAGCTCTTGGTGTGCGGGAACTGCCAGTTTGCCGACGTCAAAAGAGCCCCAGACTGGGTAATGGTGAGCCCTGAAGTCGCACCCCAGCTCTGCCACTCAGTGAGCACGGGTAAGTCATCCACCCTTTCTGGGTGGCCTTGATGGCCCTCCCTCCTCTGAGACTGAAAGTCAGGGAGGCCAGAATGCCCAGAGCAGCCTCCTTCCCGTCTCAGCATAGGAAAGGATCTCAGGAACCTACCTCATGTGGTAGCAGCTTCTATTTGTGGGTTATAAACAACCCTCTGTTGCTGGAAAAATCAAATTGCAACCATAATCACTAATCCCAAGCAGTAAATGTGACACTGGTTAATTCTACTGTGAGGGCCTAACTGCTGGTTCCCTGGAATGTTGCACACCTTTGGAATTGGGGCAGTTACACTGTTCTCATTCACAAGCTTTTTCTCTTGAGTTGGCCTTATCTGAGCACTAGAGTTGGTTGCAGAAGTGTCTTTCTGTAATTTTCTAAGCACTTTATGCAGACAGCAAGAATTACTGATTTTTATTACTGTCTTGTCCTTGTGTCCTAACTTTTTTCACCTCATAAGACCAAGTTGGCTGAAGCATGGGACCAACACTGAGTGCTTTGAAAGAAAGCTGTTTGATTCCTGTTCACTGAATGCCATTTCTTTCAGGGTAGATTTAAGGGCTCTGCCCTTAAAGTACAGTGCTACTGACTCTAGATTGAGGGCTCAAGCCACCCCGTGGGTTAACTTCAACAGATGAAAATTTTTCCTTGGCTACAGCAACATCCCTAATCCTGACCAGCCATGGAGAGGTTCGGTTCTTACAAGGAAATGAGTGAATGTGGGAATGGCTCACCACATTGGGAAAACAAAACTCACATCCTGCTGATGGTTGGCTGAGGACTGTCATGTCCACATACAAAGAAAAGCATGTGGCACAGTTTTAGGACAAAGGTGAGCAGAGATCCACCGTGGAAAGGGGCACATTTTTCTTATAGAGAGATCATCCAAGGCATGCCCCTCGGTAAGCAGTGTTGGTGGGTGACTGCGGTCACACGCATGGAGGCTTGCTTTCCCTTGCTCCTCATATCTACTCCCCAGCAGTGGATGGTACTGAGCACCCCATAGTCATGCCCTGTTCAATTCACATTGATCAGCTTATTTGTAAACCAGGTCATATACATCATTTTTCAGAGAGGACTTTTTCTCCAGCCTCCCTGTTTAGTGAAGTTGTTTGGAAGACAGGTTTCTAGCCTAAGCCATTCTGAAAAGAGCAAGATGATTGTACATCCTCTTTTTTAGAAAATACAGAGACAAGGATGAGCATAGTAGTGTTTGGGACCATTGGTGTAGGTTGTTAGGATCACAGAAAGTCTTTTAGTAAAAACAGTATTAACTCAGATAATAATTCTTGGATAAAGTAGTGTGGTTAACATTTATAAAATTGGGCCCGGCACAGTGTCTTGTGCCTATGATCCCAGCACTTTGTGAGGCCAAGGTGGGTAAATTGCTGGAGCTCGGGAGTTTGAGACCAACCTCAGCAAGAGCAAAATCCTGTCTACTAAAATTAGAAAAACTAGCCAGGCATTGTGGTGGACACCTATAGTCCCAACTACTTGGGAAGCTGAGGTAGGGAGATCACTTGAACCCCCAGGAGTTTGAGGTTGCTGTGAACTATGAAAACGCCATGGCACTCAACCCCAGGGTAACAAGAGTGACTCTTGTCTCAAAAAAAAAAAATTCAAAATGGAAGTCTTTAATAAAAAAATTAAGGCGGGCACAGTGATGTGCTCCTACAGTCTCAGCTACTGAGGAAGCTGAGGCAGGAGAATTGCTTAAGCCCAGGGGTTTGAGGTTGCAGTGAGCTATGGTGACACCACTACGTGCTAGCCCAGGTGACAAAGTCAGACCCTTTCTCAGAAAAAAAAAAAGTAATAGTGTTGGCATACCTTAGTTTCAAAAAGCATCATTCCAGTTTTACCTTTTCAGAGTTCTGGCAAATAGCTTGAGCAGTACACTAATTATCTGTTGAATGAGGAAGACGAGAGCATTGATGGAATGAAAGTTTAGAACAGCCTGTGTGATTCAATGTGGCTTTTGTTTGTGGTATCCAGATACGTGTCTATCCCTAGTAAATATCATGGTGCCTACTTTTTTAGAAGGAAAATGATAGCAACTTACCCTTATTCTTTTGACTCAATTTGTTAGGATAGGAGGTGGCCAGAAGAAAACAGTTTGGGAAAGTTAATACAGGTTGAGTATCCCTTATCTGAAATGCTTGGGACTGGAAGTGTTTGGGATTTGGGAATATTTGCATTATACTTAGCAATCAGTCAACCCTAATCTGAAAGTTTAAAATGCTCCAGTGAGCATTTCCTTTGAGCATCCTTTGTTGGTGCTTGGAAAGTTTCAGATTTTAGATTTTCAGAATAGGAATGTTCAACCCATAGGAGAGAAACATTGAAGAAAGGAGTTGGGGGGGCAGGGCAGTTCCTAATTCATGAGTCTTGTATATTGAATAGTAAGGCCACACTTTATTCTTTCATATACATAGGGGAGAAGATGAAAAGCTGGAGCATTTTCAGCTGGAGCTGAAAATAAGATGAGGTGTATTGGAGGGCACTTTGTGTTTTTGTCAGTCCCTGCTATGGATGGGTTTTCTAAATCTGTCTTAGATTCCTTCTCCTGAATTCCTTCATTCTCTTCCTTCTTGTATTAGAATTACTGAAAGATGTTTTTTGTTTTTAATAGCGCAGAAGAAGGGTATCTGCGGTTAGAATTAGAAAAATTTATCTTTTGGGTTGTGTTTTGTGAGGCTTAGTCACAGGTTACTCCAGAGATGTGTATACACAGCATATATACACACATGCATGCATAGAACGGTGTGTATACATGCATGTGTATTTTATATCCATCCTTACTTCGTCAAAGGGAAATACTTTATGAAATAAGAGATGGTTTCATGTTACTTGCTGCAAAGCACAAAGGAAATACTTAGATTGATTTTTAAAGACTCCTCAGTGTTGGTTACCAGGAAGAACTTTACTTTGTTGAAGACACTAAATTTAACTTGGGAACAGTTAAAATGTTTAAGTAAACCTAACATTGGGAACATACATAGTATTAAAAGGTATTATAGATGTTGAAAATTGAGTTTAAGCCTATTCATCTGTTGCTCTTGCATACCTCTGGTGGTGCCATCTTGTTCCAGACATGCCAAATTTTAGAGTTTAAATGACCCATTGTTAAGCCAAAGGAGTACTAATTTTATCTATTGTATTTTTGATATTTGTAAAAACCTTAGAGGTATTTAGTATAGCTCCCTCATTTCACAAATAAACAGAGACCCATAGAAATAAAATGACTTAAATATGCTGTTCAGAATTAGTTTATAGCAGAACCAGGAGAAGAACCTAGGCCAGTTCTTGCTGTTCCATTCTTAACAGTTATGAGTTTCAGCTCTGATATCCAGCCATATGCTTTGAGTGCCAGTTCTGCTTTTTATTCATTTTTTATTTTTTGTAAGTTATGCAAAAAAAAAAAAAAAACCTCAAAAAACTCTATACCTTAGTTTCTGTAAAGCAGATAATAGCACCTGGCTCTCTGCTGCGTTGAATATTAAACAGGGTATCGTTGCCTACTATATAGAGAGTATTTAGTCAGTGTTAGGTAACATTTTATTGTTATTACCTAGTCTTCCTGCCTTATTTGGGGAACTCATTGCTTATTGAATGAAAAAGTTATCTTTAAATTAAATCATACTGAAATAAACAGTAATTTGGTAAAAAAAAAAAACAACCAACCACACTGTTCTGGCCTTTGCTTTACATTCATGCCAGGAGTCTCTATCAGGTATGGATTGTTATATGGTAGAGTATTTGTATTGCTCTTCCAAACTGCCCCCACATCGCATCCCGCCACCCTAGCATGTCAGTGGCAGAGAGAAATGGCAGACACCTGATTTGATCCTTGAACTGGACTTTGACATGAAAATGTTTCAAATAGGTTTTGTGGTTTTTCACAGAAGAGTAACCAAGATTTTTGTGTAAAATAAATTTGATCTTACGTTAACTAACGTAATAAGTGACTTGAATACCCCAAAAGTATGACTACTAAGTGACCTACTTATGGGAACTTTTTAGAAGTAAGTATTAGGGAAGGATCATAGGGTTCATTTTTCTGTAACATTACAGATTGTCCCTACAACTCAGGGAAGAGTTGATTGGCAAGGTGTTCCTTGTTTCAGTCTCAGTTTGCAGAGAAAGATTGGTCCGTCTGAGCATTAATTTTTATTTTTAAATTACTATGCCTCCACTGAACAGGTCGTGATTGCTTTCCCTAAAAGGTCAGGGTAAGTTCTCCTTGTAAGCTTTGGAACAGAATGAACCACTCACAGGATGATTAGAGTCTGGGAGAATGTATTCCTATGTGAGTCTGACAGAAGCATCTCATGCCATCAGCAGTCACTGGGATTTATATCTCAGTTGACCTGCAGAACTTAGGGTCTTGCATTTGGTGACACACACACACCCAGTAGTTGTAAACTATATTAACTATTTTGAAGAAAATAGTTGGCATCTTCCTGTATTTTGTTTAATTCTCAGTACTCAGTGTTGTCCTTCTGAGATGAATTAAACTAGATCAATTCTGGTCATTGAACAGTACCAAGCCAGCCGGTAACTCTTAAGGAAGTGGAGGTTATTACTGTAAATGATCATGCCAAACATCCCTCCTCCTTTGCTTGGATTCAGGCTCTTACATGGTGCCGAGAGCACTGGTGCTGTGAGCAAAGCAGACTCAGGGCTCATTTTGACAGCCAAATTAAGGAAGGCACACTTTTTTTAACTCTTTTTTTACGGGTTAAAACCAAGTAGAAAATAGTTAGATTCGAATTTTTATGTGACAATAAAGCACTTTCAAGCATAATAAGTAAATGATTTTCAAGACTTTACTTGTCTTGTCAAATATAAAGGCATGTTCAAAATCATTCTTTTTAAATTTCTCTGCAATTCCAGCCTATGAGAGCATGAAACCATGCCTTTTTAAGGACTTCACAGTCATAAATTGAGCCAGGTGGCTTCTGAATTGTGTTACTGTAAAACACTTCCCATTAAATAACTGAGTGTGTCTGTGTCACATTTTTTAAAAGGAGTTTAGAGTCAGTCCCACTCAGACATTTCACCATAAAGAATCCTCCAAAGTTGTTACCTGCATGTTGTAACCTAGTACATTGTCACCTTAAGAGACTTGCACAAAAGGAGGGAAAAATTTTTCCCTTTTCAGTAAGGGAAAAATTGAACTCTGACTTGTCACTTTTTTAACATGTTGCTGTGTACAGCATTACATGCTAAAGAAGCTGGAATCATTTTTTATATGCAGACTAGATGAACCTCTGTCAAGTCTTACATACTGTTTTAGTGTCAGTATGTTTAAATACGGAAAACACTAATTAGTGTTTGCCTTTGTACACAGCCTTGTTAAAGTTAAAAGAAATTACTTATAACTTTGCTTTGTAATTAAATATGACCAGTAAGACGGTTTGGGTTTTTAAATATAGGCAGTGATCACAGAGCTAGACTTTCATAGCTGTTAGCCAAACTGTTTCTTGATAACAGTTTTCAGAGCATTCGCTTAATCTTGCAAATTTTGTGCTTTGGTTTTATAAACTGTGCTCTTTAATAGTCATTAATAGGTTGGGAGGTTGTTTTCTTTGGGATATGATTAAACCACCAAACCTCTTTGCTTGGAAATTCCTAGTAACGTCATGTAAAGAAATTTGCATGGTTGTATACAGATTTTAGAGAATTCTAGCCTGTCTGGAAATGAATTTGGACTCTCAATAGGGAAGTAAATAGCTCTTTTTTTTTTTTTTCTCATTGATAATTTCTAGAACAGTTAATTCACTTGTGGCTGATTTGTTTAGGTAGAGGAACAAAAACTTTCAAATTTTTTTTCCTTTTATAGAGGAAATTTAAGATAGTATGATTTTTACCTAGTATGTTATTTAGAGCATGATTTAACAATTAATACATAGTGCCTTAATGTAGATCTCACTGTTCTTGGGGAACAACAGAAGTGTTCTCTGAATATCTAGCCAGCCTCCTACTAGAAATCTAGGAGTCTGCCTTGAGAAGTCTCTCTTCCTTATGCAGTGCCTGTTGGCACAAAGCAAAGTGGTTTCAGCTAAAGAGAAGAGAAAGCTGATCCTTAGTTTTGCAAAACCCACCTAACCTTTGCTAAGCATGAACCTCATTGTTTTCTCTTTAATGTTAGTGAAACTGGATGTCAAAATGGTGCCAACCAGGATTTTGTTTGCTCTCTTCTAGATACGGTTTTGTGGAGTTTGATGATCTGCGTGATGCAGATGATGCTGTTTATGAACTGAATGGCAAAGACCTTTGTGGTGAACGAGTAATTGTTGAGCATGCCCGCGGCCCACGTCGAGATGGCAGTTATGGTTCTGGACGCAGTAAGCATTTGAGGGGAATATTTGTATCAATGACATGGTTTTGTTGTTAAATGCCAGTTTTTTAAGTAATCAATTGTTATGTTTAAATGTATTGATATTTAAACCATTTGTTTATAAATTGTGTATCTTTTTAATGTAGAATTGCAAATAAACATCTTTGATAATATTTAATTTTAATTAAATTAATGACAAATTTATTGTTTTAATACTTTATAAATATGTTTAATGATGTGTGTTTGTGTTGTTTTTTTCTCTGTAATGCAATTGTTTAACATAGATTTAACAAAGACCTCAATGTTTTAATTAAAAGAATCCTTTGAGGCTAAGATGACTGCCTGTTCCATTTGCTGACCTTGGGTTACCTTTCCATGCGTGGCTCTTTGAACCATTGTGGCCCTTGGCTGACCAAAAACAGGAAGCCATGTGACGACCGCAACCTTTCCCCATTAGACCTGGGTGGTGAGGATCCCAAGGGTTAGACACAGATGAGATTAAACTGAAATAGGTGCCTGAAAATCTTTTTTTTTTTTTTTTCCATATAAAATATTCACAAAAACTTTAATCACTGTGAGTAACACCAGTAACTGACTTAATATTTGGTTACTTATTTCTGAATTATTAATAGTTTTTAATTTATGCATGTTAATCTTAAATATTAATGATATATATACCTATAACTTTATAAATTAAATTAAATTTTAATGTTTAACTGATTGCCTTTTTAAAAATCTAGTTTAGAATTAAGGGTGGGAATAGAGTTAAAATAGAGTTAAGCTATTGTTTGGGTGGGGATAAATGATATATTTAAGGGGAATATGCTATGTCATTTTTTTCTTTTTCCTCCACTGAAGTAATCTTATATTTGAACCTTCCAAAGGTGGATATGGTTATAGAAGAAGTGGCCGAGATAAATATGGCCCTCCTACCCGTACAGAGTACAGACTTATTGTGGAGAATTTGTCAAGTCGGTGCAGCTGGCAAGACCTAAAGGTTTGGACTCTATTAACTTTCTGGGCTAAGATTGGGCAGAACTTAGGTTAAAAGGTAAATTTATGAAGGCTCAGACGTACACAAATTATAGTGGTGATGTATACTTGAAAGCCTTCACAAAACATTTGGAAAGGGCAGCGCCCATGGCTCATTGAGTAGGGTGCCGGCCCCACATACCAAAGGTTCAAACCCGGCCCCAGCCGAACTGCAAAAACAGAAAAATAGCTGGGCGTTGTGGCAAGCACCTGTAGTCCCAGCTACTCTGGAGGCTGAGGCAAGAGAATTGCCTAAGCCCAGGAGTTGGAGGTTGCTGTGAGCTATGTGATGCCACGGCCCTCCATGGAGGGTGATAAAGTGAAACTCTGTCTCTACAAAAAAAAAAAAAAAATTCGGAAATTCTCTAATTAAAAGTTCTATAGGCTCGGCTCGGCTCAGCACGGCACCCGTAGCACAGTGGTTACAGTGCCAGCCACATGCACCAAGGTAGGGGTTCAAACCTGGCCCTGGCCACCTAAACAACAATGAAAAACCAAGCGTTGTAGCGGGCACCTATAGTCCCAGGTACTTGGGAGGCTGAGGCAAGAGAATGGTTTAAAACAAAGAGTTTGAGGGTTGCTGTGAGCTGTGATGCCACAGCACTCTACCAAGGGTAACATAGTGAAATTCTGTCTCAAAAAAATAAACAAAAATAGGCTCGGCGCCTGTGGCTCAACAGGCTAAGGCGCCAGCCACGTACACCTGAGCTGGCGGGTTCCAATCCAGCCCGGGCCTGCCAAACAGCAAAGACGGCTGCAACCAAAAAAGGGCCGGGCATTGTGGCGGGCGCCTGTATTCCCAGCTACTTGGGAGGCGGAGGCAGGAGACTCGCTTGAGCCCAGGAATTGGAGGTTGCTGTGAGCTGTGATGCCACAGCACTCTATCCAGGGTGTCAGCTTGAGGCTCTGTCTCAAAAAATAAATAAATAAATAAACAAAAATAAAAAAATAGGCTCGGTGCCTGTGGCTCAACGGGCTAAGGCACCAGCCACGTACACCTGAGCTGGCAGGTTCAAATCCAGCCCAAGCCCGCCAAACAACAATGACGGCTGCAACCAAAAAATGGCCGGGCATTGTGGCGGGCGCCTGTAGTTCCAGCTACTTGGAAGGCGGGGCAAGAGACTC
>CAUYON010108472.1:0-17880 GCA_963573935.1 Arctocebus calabarensis
ACTCGGTGGAGTGCTGTGGAGTCACAGCTCACAGCAACCTCCAGCTCTTGGGCTCAAGCGATTCTCTTGCCTCAGCCTCCCAAGTAGCTGGGACTACAGACACCCACCACAGTGCCCGGCTAATTTTTGATGCAGTTCGGCTGGGGCCGGGTTTGAACCCACAGCCCTCGGTATATGGGGTCGGCACCCTACTTGCTGAGCCATTTTTAATCAGAAAAATAGAAATGACCTAACATTTTTCAGCTATTAATGGTTTCCTAAGAAGACAGTTTTAAATACTCTGTGATGTGCACATGAATGTGATAGGAGAAAATAATTCCAAGAAAGCTAAAAAGAATATCATTTCTCAGATTTGATAGTAACACATTCAATGTGTCAGGGACTGTACTAGGGGAAAAGGTTCAGTGGTAAACAAGCCTGGTACGCTTTCCACTCTCACAAAGCTTATAGCCTAGGAAGAACCACAGACTCAAACATCAACAGGGACCAGGCAGGGAGGAGAAAGGACTGGAATCCACCAGCAGGTCCAGTCCTAATATTTGCTAACATTTGCAGGCCCAGGGCAAAAATATAAATGGAAGCCCACCTACCATATGTCTAAATACTTGCAAGTTATTAGCAAAGTTAAGTAACTTCTAGTGTCTTACCTTGACAAATGTATCTTTATAACCACCTAAAAGGCCAAGTTCAAATTTAGAATTCTCAGATGTCTTGGATTTCCTTTGCCCAAAGATGATGACATAGGAAAAACTGGTCCCCAGCCCAAGGTCCCACCCCCCACACACCATCTGCTCTTCTCGCCCCAGGCCTGGCTCCATTTCTCACAGCAAGGTGCTTTGTGCAGGTGGGTGGACACCCTGGCCTGCACATCCCAGCTTCTTCCTCTCCACTCCCACACCACAATTTTTTTTTTTTAAAGCTTTTCTTGGCTATCTCTTGCCCCTGGGGTGTGTACTCTGGCAGTGCTATCCTCCCTGGGGAGGATTAACTGAGGAAGAGGTCTCTGCAGACTGTGGAAGTAGGTTTGGGTCATTCAGGGTGGGAATTCCAGCAGCCTGGCATAGAGGAGGCCCTGCTGGCATCCCTGGCTCTTAAGACTCCACCGCACATTTGGAAGAGAGGCAGAGTGGGGTTCTCTAAAGCACAGGACCAAAGGCAGGGACCCTGCTTGCCAATACTATCACCTGACCAAATAGAGATCATGAAGAATGGAGAGTAAATGCCTCATCTTACGACAGCAGCAGCTGCTCGACTCCAGACCCAAATTACCATACTTGAGACATGGATCCCCATGGCCACAACTAGCTTTCAAGGAGAAGAAACAAATCTGGATGTTCTTATTAAATTGCATAATGTTTACATGTTAATTTTTATCTTATTACATGTTAACAAGTAACAATACTACTACTACTAATAATAATAAAATGGCTCTGCAGGTCACATTAAAAATATCTATGAGTCACCTGTGTGTGACCTCTCTGGAAGGAAAGAAAATCAAGTTCCATCTACATGTTACTTGGCCACTGTTAGTTTTGAAAATGATATCCTCCAACTCATTAATGTCACTTGAGCTGGTAAGTGAACAGTGATATGTCTCCATGGCTGTGTATATGTATGAATTTCATGCATCTTCTATTCCCCAGCAGAAATCCAATTTACTTGGCACCTTCCAGTACTGATGCATGTGTCTTTTAGCCATCAGCAAAGACCTGATGGCTGCATCCTCACAGTTTTCTTCCCTGGTTCTGGCTTTGATCGTATTCTTCTCTGACCTGCCATCTTCACCTGGGCCCATGGTTCTCACTGTACTGCACATACCCTGCAGCTATTATCTCTTTCCATGGCTGCGGCTTCAAGAATTATCTCCCCATCCCTGGGGCCTACCACAGAGCCTGTCGTGTGGTGACACTGAGTACATTTTGTTTGTTCTGAACTGAATGCGTTGATGTTTAGTTCTCTGCAATGCCTCACATCTCCCCAATAACAGATTAATAATAATCAGAGCTGGTATTTCTTGTTCATTTGCTACAGGGTAGATGCTGTGCTAAGAATTTTACACATATTTCCTCATACTTTCGTTTCAACTAATTGCTCATCAATTTTTATATTCATTTTCTAGATGCAGAAACTGAGAGTAAGAGAGATAAAAGAGACTTGATTGCAAGTCAATCATCTGGCAAATGATAGAAGTGGGACTTGAACCAATTTTGTCAGATTTGAGAACCCTGTGTTCCTAACCTGTAAGCCAGTGCTTCCCTACCTGTCCTGGAGTTGCTTTTGGACAGGAATAAACAGATAAATTGTCTATTTTGATTACTAGACACTCAATTAACTCAATATGCATTTATTTCTGCATGTCTTAGAAAACATAAATTATAGCATCAGTTTAAGGCATGGTATATTGATTTCTCATTTACATTAGTGCTACAAAATGTTCCTTTTAACTTATTTACTTAATTTCTAAAATACTGAGTCCCTTTTCAAATAATGTTGAGTGAATAATAAATAATATAGACAGTTACAACAATATAACACAAATAATGTATCTGAATATAAAAAGTACTAGAACTTGAAAAACACTGGCTGGAAAACCAATATATATATGGCATAAAAAGAAACACACACATACAATGAAACTAATTTCTAAACTCTCATCATGCATTAACAAGTTTATAGACTGTTGCTTAAAAAATCTATCTCAGACCCCATCTAATGAGACTCCCAGCAGTTTCTAAACTTCTAAATTTGAAGTGCATTTATTTTTCCCCCTTTCTATTTTTAGAACTTAAAAGGCAGAATGGATTAAAAAAAATGCCTCTAAATAAAAAATGAGCCAGGGGCCTAGAGCTCTCCTCTGCTTCATTTCAACTCTGAGCAAATGGTGAATTACAACACCCCTGGACATAGCGGTTTCAACTACCAAGCTGCCAGGCTTTTATATAATGACAGCACAGAAATGTGGCCATAATGCTACCTATTTCCCTCACTAAATTATTTATATATTTATTATATTTTACATGGGTTGTTGAACCTGAAGGTACTTCTGTGGGGGCTAGGTCATTTCAAGAAGCCCATTACTAAGAATCAACTTGACTAAATTAGAAACCGGCATATCCAACTGTATGTGATATTGCTGATTAATATTATACGATCACTGCCTCTGCAGTTGTTTCGGGGTGGTAATAACTCTGTGTGTACGTATGGATATGTGTGTGTGGCATGCACTATCCACAGGCTCCAAGGCAATCTACTTCATTAAGAAGCTGTTTAACATTGAGAGTATATCAATAAAGACTAGCTTAATGCAATGGTGGAACTGTACCTAAAATGACTCGGCCAAATGAAGCTATTATCCTGTTTAATGTGTCTTACCCAAGATGGAAACGGCTTGCTAAGTTTGTAAAATCACTCTCCAGGATTTACAGTAACTGCTTTGCTGTGAGATCAGCAGTGTGGTCAAAGTTTTACGCCAATAATAACTTCACATGAGCTGTTAGGAATTACTATCTTTTCCTCCAAAACAAGACAAAATAACAATACAATTGAGAGCACTGCTTGCAAAATGTACCAAAGTATGCCTGTTATTAAATTCAACATAATATCTATTGCTTTGGACTTATAGAAGAAAGAAAAAATTAATTCAACCTAAATTTAAAAAACACTCATTTCATAGGCCTACTATGTGCTAGGTATAATGCTAGACTCAGGGGATGCAAAAGAAAAAAAAAGAATTCCTGATTTGGAGAACACTGTAGGTAGGACCTAGTCAATTACATAATAGTCAATTTATGTGGCCAAGTGTCTATGCCAGCCTAGGTGAAAATGCCTACCTCTGCTTGGGGATCAGGAAAGGCCACAGAGAGAAGCAAACTTGAATAGGCGGTCACTGGACAAACAAAACAGGTGATTTTGTTTAAACATACTTGCACATAGCTGGGCATAGTGGCTCATGCCTATAATCCCAGTCCTCTGGGAGGTCAAGGTCTTGTATTGCTTGTGCTTAGGAGTTAAATATCAGCCTGAGCAACAGCAACTAAAAGGAGAAAAACTAGCGGGGCGACATGGGAGCCACCTATAGTCTCAGCTACTAAGGAGGCTAAGGCAAGAGGATTTCTAAAGCCCAAGAGTTTGAGGTTGCTGTCAGCTATGATGCCATGGTACTCTAGTATGGGTAGAGACAAGGTAAGACTAGGTCTCAAAAATAAATAAGCAAAATAAAAATATATAAATGAACAAATAATAAATATACACACATAGAAAGGACTCATGTAATTGCATGGTGAGCATGGAGACACCTGTGACTCCTCTGAAGGCTTTTCCTTCTTCGATAGCAGAAGGGAAGGTCTCAGGGAAGGTAAGCTCTCTTCTGGTCTAGACGAAGGCATGTGACTCAGTTCACACCAAAAAAATATAGCAGAGAGTATGCCGACAGGCCTTTGGGAAAAAAAAGTTTCCTATTTGATTAGAGACAAGTTCCTGATGAGAAACTCCAAGCTGTTTGCAGCCTGCTGTTTCTTGCTTCTGAATGCCACTGTGTGATGACTACAACTGTGACAGACATCTTCAGACTGTGGATGGCAGGCCAAGAACATCCAGAGATTGCAGCCCAGAGCCCCGACATTCTTGGCCTACTAGCATGACAACCACCTACCTCCAGCCTTCTGAATGTGTGAGAAAAGTAACCTGTCACTGTTTGAAGCACTCTGTTACCTGCAGCAAATAACATTTGTGACTTATTGCAGTTTTGTGGAAACTCAAATTTTTCAGGGTTCTTGGAGCAATGCTTGTGAAGAGTTACAAGAGATGACGCCAAAATGCCAGGCAGGTGCCAGATTGTCTAGAGCCCTGGTGCCATGTTAAAGGAGTTTGGCAGTACTCTCCAAACAATCAGTCCTCTTCCGGTGGGGTACATGAGATTCCTCAGGCAGCACACACCCAAAGCTGTCCACGATCTTGAATTGCACAGAGAGAAATTCAGTTCTTTGCTGATTCTCTTTTAGTTCTTCAAATTACATAAAGACGACCTTTTGAAACTGTACTAGAAATTCATCAACCTCTCTCTCCAATGTTAATAATCTTCCTTTTTAACAAAAAGAAGTTCACAGATTCAAGGCTTTTGATATGCATACAGGATCTAGGAGATTTCAATATCATTATTTTGTTTTCATTGTCTTAATTTTGATAATTGCCTCATGGTTATAGCAAGTAATACCAGTATTTTTTTGGGGGGTAGTAAATCAAGTTTCCTTGGACGTATTTTTAAATTTTTTAAAAAAATTCAGTCAACTTACATACTTAAATAAATGATAGTGCAGAAGTTACAGCAATATGGCAAAAATTGTGATGTTGGAATGAAAATCACTGAAATTTGAACATTATGCTTAAGTACCTCAGGGAGCCACTGAAAGTGAGCAATAAAGGAATGTAATTAGTCTTCCCAAAGGAAGATTCAGGCCAGACGTCAAGCCCGAAGACAGCTTTTGCACACACACAAAAAAGTTCAGGTGAGAAATAATCAGTCTTGAACCAAAGTAGGAGATGAAGAGGAGAGGAGATGTTAAGAAAAGAGAATGAAGAAAACTTTGGTACAAACTGTCAGAGGATGGAGAGGGAGAAGGAGGAATTTGGTATGACTCTTGGGTTTAGCTTAGGCCACTGAAAGAACGAATCATGGTGCCATTAAATGAGCAGACATGGGAGGAAGGAAGACGAGGGCTGGAGGGAGCCACATGGAATTGGAGACCCCTCATTCAACATTGATGGCCCTGTGGTCTACTGGTTCATCCAACCATCAGCAACTGCCTGATGAAATGTGGAAACTCGTTAGAAATTCAAATTCTTAGCTCCACCCTGTACCTACTCAATCAGAAATTCCAGTCTGGTTTAACTAGTTCTCCAGGTGATTCTGATGCATGCTAAAACTCAAGGATCAGTGGGTAGGCACAGAGCTCTGAGTCAACATACCTGGGCAAAACGACTGGGTTATTTTAGAAGAGACCTTTCCTTGGGTCTCAATTTCCTCAATTGCAAATAGAGGGCATTGACTTGGTTATATGATCTCGAGTAAGTTGCTAAACCTTGCTGGGTCTCAGTACCTCACTTTCAAATATTCATCTCCCTCCTTCTTCTTTAGTCATAGAACTCTAATTTTTAACTAAATACTTTGGAACCCAGAATAAAGACCATACTTTCTAACCTTTTTATGACCAAATCATGGCCAGTGGGCAGAGAATAGAAGTGATGTTTAAGTCTTCTGAAAAGTTTCCTCAAAGAGAAGGATCACGCCTTTCTTCATCTTCTTTTCTGTCTTTTGGTCTGGAATGCAGACATGGTAGCTGGAGCTTTGTCAGTCTTCTTGGATCATAAAGGGAAGTCAAACTTTGTGGAGGGAAGAGCAATAAGATGGAAGGAAGCTAGGTTTCTGATGACACCTTGAAACCACCTGGCAGCTCTCTATTAATTCTTTCAAACTTCTTTTATGTGAGAAATGGACTATTTTGTTTTAGCCATTCTTATTTCATTTTAGAGACCTTACATAATTGTAAGAAATCTCTTGTACTTTACAATTTTATGAGAAAATACCATTTTTTAAATGAGAAAGTTGAATCAGAATACCTTTGGAACAGGGCCAGGGAATTGTATTTGCTGACATCTTGCAATAACTCATGCACTCTAAAATTTGAGGTAGGATGATTAGGAATCAACTTACATATCATTGTGGTTTAGTAACATATACCTATACTCTAAGAACATGGGAGTAAGAAATTTGGATATAAAAGGAAAGGATAATTTTTAGTGTTTTTCTAACCCATAGAGATAAATTTCTTTGCAGATTTTTGCTTAAGAGTTTAGAATAAAAACTCTGTACTACAAATTATGGCCATATGGAAATCATCAGACAAACTGGACCAATGCCTATGAGTTTATGACTATGTTGGGGCTAGAATTGTGATCTCTGACTCGCAGCTTTCTGACTTCTGGACTCCACAACTTCCCTGGAAGCTCTGAAAAGTTATTCTTCTCCCAGAATTGCAGGTAAAAACTGTCCAGCCTCCCCATAGACTGTGAGATGGTAACTCTTCAGCGACATGGCCATGGCTTTGACAGAGGAAGTGAAGTGTGTCCAATCAAAACAGCAAAGGGTAGTCTAGGTCAGCAGTCCATCTACATAAGTTGCTGGAGCCACAAAAGAATCCAAGTCATCCCAATACAATGCACACCACAGTTTGGAAGCTCAATCTCCTGTTCCAGATCACCTAAATCTTTGCCAGTTTACAGGGATTTCAAGTGAAGCCAATCTGTGTGCTGGACCTTTCCAAACCATTTATTCAATAACAATGCATCGGAGAAACTGGCTTTACCACTCTCCACCCAAATGACTTGCTAACTATCCACTCCATGTTAATGATGATACCTCAGATGGGAAGGCAGGAGAAAAATAGTGTTTAAAATGCAGAGGGCTTGAACAGATTTGCAAAATAACAAACACATGGACAACAGCAACCCAGCAATTAGTTGTTAAAAGAAAATGGTGCTTTCTAAGTAAACACGCACACTTTTCAATAGTGAAGCATGGTGAAGATCAGAAGTGGGGTTTAAGAAAATTAGCTAGCCTTATGGCAGTGAGCTTTCAGTTACTCTTGAAGAAAAGGATATTCTAAAAGTAATTTCATCTTTCTCTCTTTCCCTGCCTTCATAGGACCTGCCTTTGGATATTATTATTATTTTTTAGTTTCATTGAAATACGTATTCCACTATTACATTAGAATGCTTATTAACATTGCCAGGTGAAGTAACTCCTGAGTATCAATCTCTTCAAGGACTGGACCATATACTTGCCCAGACTTGTCTTCTCACGTCAGCTCATAACCAAAACCAACAACAAGGACATCATGTCCTTCAATGCAATTACAGAATGCTCCTGGGCTGCTAATGCTAAAAGAATCAAATGCTTTAAATATTTCTGCATGCAATAAGCACATGCTAGTGTAATTTTCAGTAGTATCTGATGGCTTTTTTAAAGCATGAGTGTCTTATGGATATTAACTGAAGCAGGGCTGCTGTATTGTACAACTCTAGTGGGCAGCAACCACATACTAGTCTGTGATGCCTTATGGAGCTGCAGAGTGCACAACCTGGCCAGCTTGGGTGGTGGTCCTGATCGCTAGACATTACACAGGCCCCTGGAGAGACTGGGTGTGGGCTGTCAGGAGAATGCTGACAAGGTATGCTTCAAGGGCAGTGGTGGATGACAGTAGAGCTGGAGTGGGGCAGAGTTCACCCTGTGTGATTATGGGGTGAGATTTATATTGCCTGCCAAGCTTTAAAAGAGGCTGGTGGAAGAGCTATTAATGTCTTTCTTCCTGGAAGGTTCTAGGTTCTAGGTGTGGTTGACCTTGAACCCCAGAGGGGGCTGGGCAGTAGCCAGTAGGGTACAAGCATTTCCTAGCCTATAACATCTCTCAAGGAGTGTCAGCCCTCACTGCACTGGGCAGGGAGGGAACTTTTTTTTTTTTTTTAATTTGGTAACACCAATGTTAGGGCAGAGCTTGCTTTCCTTGCAACCCATAGCTTCCTGCTGAGCATGCTTCATGAGAAGGGCTTGCTTCTGCCAACAGAATGTTCAAGCCAGCACTCATCTGCAACTATAGATCCCTTTGGAGATCCTAAATGGAGCTGCTGAATTGTTGTCATGGTTACCGCGGGACAGCTTCTGAAGCCAGAATGTTTTCGGGGAGGGCAGCCCTGCCTGGATATCCTAGGTTTCTGAGTAGGCAATTGAATCAAGAGAATCGATTCCCTTTTCTCTCCCATGCTTCCAGTACCTAAGCAGAAGCCTGACAGATGTCTCCAATGATCACCTTGCTTCAGACCAGCCCAAACCTATCACCCACACTTGAGTTAGCCTGAAAAGCTCAGACTGCCCTGGCAGCACCCATATGCCCTGAGTGTGCTTTATCTTTCCACAAACCAAGACACGTTCCTAGATTCCCTCCTGTAAGTTTTTAGGCAAAAGACATTTGTGAACTAGTTCTCTGTATTTACTATGTTAAAAAGGAACTTACATTTTTGAACACCTCTTACCAGCCCAGAACTTCTTATGTATCTTATGTAATTTATAAATATACTAATGGAGGAAGTATCATGTATATTTTACCTATGAGGAACCCAGGTATCTAGGAGGGCTTGAAGAGGTGATGCTCAGGGCTACACACAGGATATAGCGGAGCTGGGGTTCAAATTCAGAGCTGTTAGGCTCCAAAGGTACTCTTTCCTCCAAGTCATGGCCATTTTTGCCCCTGAGAAGAATTGGTAGCTCCAAAACATCCTCAATAATCTACTGGGCACAGAACATCTATTTGTTCTTTCAATAAACATGTCGGTAGTCTGCTCTGTGCCAGACCCTCTGCTGGCCACTGGAGACATAAAGATAAATCAGACACAGCCTTTGCCCTCAAGAAACGAACCTGCTGACAACCAGCTGTAATTAAAAGACAGGATTCTACATTCACTGGAGAGAGGGTCAGTCAGGGAAACCACTCTGGAGGAAAGGTTTTTTTGCCTGTTTGTTCATTCATGTTTTGGAGATCCATTCACTGATGCTTGGTAGCTGCAATGTCCTTCCTGAAAGAGCCCAGAGTTGAGCACTGGTCTGGGAGATACAATATATTCCAATAGAGTCTGATAAACAAGACACAGGGTTGTGGACGCTTGAGAGAATTCAGAAAACACTATTGGTCGCTTTCGAATTGCTTCCTAAATGTAAAAAGGGGCTTCCTGAAAGGAGAAGACAGGAAAAGATATGTAAAAAGGCACTGAGAGTATGTTTGGAGGAAGATAAGATGTTAAGGTATTATATTGCCCTTAAGGTATAGTAAGGCTGCAAAACCATAGGAAGGAGTTTGGCCTTCTATGAGCAGCCATAGAAGAGATTGGGGGAGGGAGCACTAACATAAGACTTCAATTTAGGACTAGAATAGAACGAGATGGGGGCTTTGCCACCGACGCCTACAGCAGCTGCATCTCTATCTGGGAGACTGTCTCAGATGTGAGTCTAAGACAGACTGGAGGAGTCGGGGTGCGGGTAGGTGAACGGAGGGTAAAGGGAAAGTCCCTCGCGCAGTCTACGTTCTCGGCAAGGGCACAAGCAGTTCTAGGCACCGCTCGGGGGCTGGGACGACCCATTTTCTCTTCCAGATCCCTCTGGGGCGGAGCTCGGGCCAGAGCACGTGACGCCTGGGGCACCACCTTTACTGTGGGCAGTCTTCTCGCTCTTCCTCGGTTTCTTGGGTCGCCGCTTTGATCGCTAACTTCTGGACTTAAAGCCGTCGTGCGCGAGGAATCCGTTCTCTTTGGCGCGTCCCCTCTTGCTCTTCCTGCAAAGCCCGCTTGGGGAAGATAAATACCGAAGGACTCCTTTGCCCACATAAAAGATGGCGACCTGCTGCGCTCAGTCTGGGCTGGGAAAGAGGGTTCCAGGTTCCAGGCTTCACTGGGCGAGCCGCAGACGGAAGGGGCGTCTCTCGAGGTAACTTTCTGACCTTCCTGGGAGGGGCTCTGAGCTCGGGGGGCGTGGTCGTGTTTGAGTTTTAACAGATGATTGGTCTTCTGGCAGGTGGGTGGGGTGTTCATGCTACCCCAACCCCTCCCTCTTCGAACCGGAAGTGTCTCTTGGTCTTTCCAGCTGGTTGTCATTTCACTCGGCTCGGTCCTGGGGAGAAGGACTCAGCCGCGGCTGCGGGACCCGGGCACCGGGAGGTGGTGGCGGCGGCGGCGGCGGCAGCGGCGACGGCGGTATTGGCGAGAGCAGAGAAGGAAGAGGAGGAAGAAGGAAGGAAAAAGAAGAGTCAGGTGGAGTCCACAACGACGACAGCGGGGACTACGAGACCGGGGTAAAGCGGCGGCGGCGGCAACGACGGCCCAGCAACCGTGAGGAGAAACAAAAGCCTAAATTATACTTTTAAAAAAACCTGGGGAAAAGAGAGAGCTAGCCAAGGTGGGGGGGAGGCCTTTCTCCTTTAGAATTACTACGGTATTGGGGTTTTCCTTTTTTTCTCCTCTGTTTTTCACCCCCTGCGGAGAATCGAACTGAGAGAACCGAACAAACCGCCTCTGGGTCCCATGAGGGAAAAAAAACCCGGAGCCGCAGAGAGGGGAAGAGGCAGAAACCACAGGACCTTCCAGGTCGCCCCCTCGGTGTCCGCACCCCCTGGCCGTCAGGTCGCCCTGGTCGAATCTCGCTAATCACTCCTGATCGCGACCTCTCCCCACCCCCCAAGAGGGAGAAACGGGTGTTTCCAACCCCTTTCATGGGGGAGAGGAAGCCGGGGGGAGCCCAGGAACAGCGACCACAGCAAGATCTGCACCCGGAGCCTCAGGAGCAGCCCCAGAGGCCAAAATTGCACCCTGCGAAAGAGCAGAAACAGGACCAGGAACAGCAGAAACCTCCCTGCAATCATCTTTCCATTAGTCAAAGCTGATTTCCTCTCCCGCAAGCAGGAATTAGGAATTCACCTCCCACCCCAGATAAACTAATATAATCTATATATATAAATATATAATATATAATGTTCTTAAATTATTCCTGATTTTTTTAACCAAACTGCCAAGAAAAGAACGTATTCTCCCCGTAGCCCTATTCTAATTTTTATGTGAGTGAATCTAAACTGCTGAGAAAGACCATATGTGATTGTTAAATTATATATATACATATATATATTTTTACTCTGCGCAATGCTTATTCTTCTACATCCATAGATGCTTGAGAAGCTTGTTTTTGTCATTCATGTACATTTTCCTTTGGAAAAAGAAAGCGCCTATTTTACTAACCAAAGACTTGATTTTTACCCTCTTCATTTTTATTCCCTCCTAGAAATAAGCCCAATTGGATCCATGTCAGTGTTTTAAGAGATTTTTTTTTTTAGTTTTTTTTTTTCTTGCAGAGACCAGAATTCCAGATTAGAACAATTTAGGGTGATCAGCTACAATCTTTGTGGTAGCTATAAATAAGACATTTCAAGCAAACAACTTAAATTTTGAGTAGAGAAAAAAAGGCGTTGAGACATCAGATTATCGTTTTTTATTGTGAGATTCTGATCCTAAAAATAATAAATGGGGGATTACGGGTTTGGAGTGCTAGTGCAAAGCAATACTGGGAATAAATCTGCTTTTCCAGTCAGATTCCATCCACATCTGCAGCCTCCTCACCATCACCAAAATGCCACCCCCAGCCCTGCTGCTTTTATAAATAATAACACAGCTGCCAATGGCAGCAGTGCTGGGTCAGCTTGGCTCTTTCCTGCTCCAGCTACCCATAACATTCAGGATGAAATCTTGGGGTCAGAAAAAGCAAAAAGTCAGCAACAGGAACAGCAAGACCCCTTAGAAAAGCAGCAGCTTTCCCCGTGTCCCGGTCAGGAAGCTGGAATACTGCCTGAAACAGAAAAGGCAAAAGCAGAAGAAAATCAAGGGGACAATTCTTCGGAAAACGGCAATGGGAAAGAGAAAATAAGAATCGAATCTCCAGTCTTGACAGGATTTGATTATCAAGAAGCCACGGGGCTAGGTACTTCGACCCAACCCTTGACATCTAGTGCATCGTCTCTTACTGGTTTCAGTAACTGGTCAGCAGCGATAGCACCTTCTTCCTCTACAATAATCAATGAAGATGCAAGTTTCTTTCACCAGGGAGGGGTCCCTGCCGCTTCGGCTAATAACGGTGCTCTGTTGTTTCAAAATTTTCCCCATCATGTCAGCCCTGGCTTTGGAGGCAGCTTCTCTCCTCAGATTGGGCCTCTCTCGCAGCACCACCCTCATCACCCTCATTTCCAGCATCATCACAGCCAGCATCAGCAGCAAAGGAGGTCTCCTGCCAGTCCCCATCCCCCGCCGTTCACACATAGAAATGCTGCTTTTAACCAGCTGCCTCATTTGGCGAATAATCTTAACAAACCCCCATCTCCATGGAGCAGCTACCAGAGTCCCTCTCCAACACCCTCTTCTTCCTGGAGCCCAGGAGGTGGTGGATATGGTGGCTGGGGAGGTTCCCAAGGCCGAGATCACCGCAGAGGGCTGAATGGTGGAATAACACCCCTGAACTCCATCTCGCCTTTGAAGAAAAATTTTGCAAGCAATCATATTCAGCTCCAGAAGTATGCTCGGCCGAGCTCTGCCTTTGCGCCTAAATCCTGGATGGAAGATAGCTTGAACAGGGCTGACAACATTTTTCCTTTTCCGGTAAGATTATGTTCCATTAATAGATTAAGATGAATAAGGAAATAGCTTGGTACAATATCTGTGACTGGAGAGTTTGACTTGTCCTTATTCACATCTGAGCACTTCTTAGATAAAAAATGAATTAATGACCAGAACTTATTTTAGCTGGAGAGGAGTATAATTTGGAACAAAATATTTAGCTGTTTCTTTTGCAATTTTCTAAATTATAGCCTTAATCTTGCCACAGATAATTATGAATATAGTACCAAGTATTTAGTGATGTCAGAATTATTAATATCTTTCTTGCCTGACAAGAGAATCAGGGTCAGTTTTTTTCCTACTTATATGAGAATAAATTTTATGTATATGTACATATATGTGTAGGTATATTTCATTGTGGAAACTAATGAATGTTTTCAGCTCATATGAAGTAATTTAATAACTAAAAAATTTCCTTTTTGACACTCTAAAGTACTGATTCAGGGAAAACCTCCTATTGAATTACAAGTTTTTTATTGGTTACATTTTAAACCTCTTTGAACTTCAAAGTCTAAACAGTATAAATTGATCAATTCTTCTTAAATCTTTTTGCAAATTTTGGCTTACTTTATGTGAGTAAGGACTTCTAGTGGGAGAGAAAGGCTCTAAATGACTTCTTAATCCCCATTTATTTTTGAATACTATGAAACTGTTGATTTCAGAGTGACTCTGTGCCTTTTACCCATTTGTTTATTTTCCAGTGTTAACACTAGGGGGGTAGATAATTAAACTGTTCCTAAAAATAGAGCCAGGCAAAGATCACTTGTCTTTCTTGCTACCAGTACATCCTTATTCTGGCAGGAGTAATCGTTTGATGTTTTTTAATTAATGAGCAGCCAGTTTAGTTGATACAAAAAAGATAAAAGGAATTTCATAGTGAGCTGAACATAAGATGCCTCAATTTATATATTTGGGGATATGGGTCATTTATATGGGTTTGAGAAATTTATAGAGGGTAAAAGCTAACATTGAACCAGTCCTCACAGCAGCCCCACAAGGTAAGTTCTGTTATTATCCTCATGTTACAGATGAGGAAACTGAGTATCAGAAAGAAATCATAACTTGCCCCAAAGCACATAACTGGTAAGACCCCAAATTCTAGGTTAAAAAAATTTACAAATATGTAGACATACATATGTGCATATATAAATGTGCTACAGCTAGAGGGTTTGAGATATCTTTCTGTGAGGGCTAACAGATTACATAGTTGCAGTGTACCCAAATATGGTGTTAGCACCAAGCAGAATTATCTTTTTCAATTAATAATGTGTTGAGGGAGAGGGGATGTTTTTGTCATGAGAACCTTATGATATTCCAAGGAGTTAAATATACCTTCCTTAAGGATCCAGGTGCAGTGTAGCATAAAATGTTTGGTTATATTTAGCTTTAGATTTTTAAATTTTTTTTTTTTTTTTGCTAATCGAAAAGCTGTTGGGATTTGATTTTAGAGGTTTTTTTTTTTTTTTTTTACTCAGTCTATGGAGCAATTGGTGCTTTGGTGGTCAGATAAAATGCTATTTAGGACATTGACAAATTCAAGTCTATTTTTAAAAAATTATTTTTAATATTCTTTTGAAAATAAATTTAAAGAAAATTTAATGCAATGATAACTTTTATGAATTATTTCTATATTGCTTATTTTAGAAATCCAAGATGGCATTTTATACATTTGAACTGAATTAAGATTTAGCTCAGAACTGAATATGCTTTTTTATTTTGCTGTTATATTCTGACAGAGTGAATTTGTGTGACCTCATGGTCTGTTTCCCATTCTCACCTCACTATCTTTTGAAAAAGTTTCAGTTTGGGAAACATGGAAAATCCAAAAAATGAATAAAATATGCACATATGCATGTTAATATTTTCTCCTATTGGGCTAAGAGAATGTGTTTAATGTGTGAAATCTTTGATCAGTTTCTTTGGTGATTAAGCTGATTTATAAAATGATAGACTAGGATTAATACCAAATGATATTGTTAGAAAGTAACTGTTCACTTAAAATCGTTATCTATTATGGATGCAAAGAGGGTTAATCAGTGTGCCTGGCTCAAATATGGTAGGATTAGAAAGCCAAATGCTGATTCCTGCACCCCATCCTCACCATTTGTAGGAGTGTGGGGATGTGTTTGTGTGGAGAGACAGAGAAAAGGGGAGAAAGAGCGAGCACAGGCTGAAGGAGAGAGAGCTAGCAATGCGGTGATTTGAAAGTCACAAGGGAAGTGATTTCAGAAAATCTCTATGTCAAGAAACTACTAATTGGGGTTTGAAAAAAATCATAGGAAGTAAACTGACCATTGTAATTCTAACTTAATGAATGCAGTTCTCTTTGTGTGTTTAAAGCAATAATTCTTTGGAATTTCAGTTTTTTGGCAAAAATTTCCCTTTTGAGTTGATATGAATAACTTGGTTAAATTTGATATGAAAAAAAAAATAATGGAAAGAACGTTTTTTTGACTGGGAGCCAGAAGCTAGGTTGTGGTATTTGGCTCTATCACAATCAGGATTTAGAGAGGCTCAGTTTCTTCATAAAATGTGGGGTGTGATCTAGGTGATCACTGAGGCACCTTACAATTCTAAAGCAACCTACTGTGAAATGTAGCTAAACTGTTAACAGCTACAATCTATATTCTTCTTTCTACACACTCCTGTCTTATTTAAATTTATAACTTAAGCACTATTAATTTTAGGAAAGAAATTTTATAGATATTAGCAATTTAATTTCAATTGCCTTAGGTAGTTTAATACCTAAGGAATTCTTAGGTATAATATTCCTTAGGTATAATACCTAAGGAATTCTTTTTAATTCCTTAGGTATTATAAAGAGATCTTGAAGTATACCACATGGTATTGTTATATTAAAAGAAAATGATTTACCCAAAGTATAACTCGTACTGGGCAACGTTTATTTTAATTTGATATGAACCACAATGATTTTTACTTTTGTTTACTGGGGGTTTGGATACATAGAGTTAATTAAAATTAATGATAACATTTAAAATTAGTTTTTTGGTCCAATCTCAACATTCTCTCCTTCCCTATTTATCCACCATGAGTAGAGTTTCAAATAATTTAGAACCTCTGAAAGTTGACCACCCAAGGGACTGTAACAGACTTGTCAACATACAGAGGTTGTCAACTTAAGGAACTAGGCCTGCTGTACTGATATGCACATGTGGTGTATCTCCAATCTGAAAATTAGGTCGACTTAAGGAGTTGGTCAGTGTAGGGAGGTGGTCAACTATGGAGGTTCTACTGTATGTCAATAATCCCCCAGCATCTGATAAAATAACACTTTATTTTGGGAATTTTTTTGTATTAAAATTTGTTTCTAAGTTATTTTTGCTTAGCTTAAAATTTCATAACATGAATTCTTATGGACTGCTTGAAATCCTGTTTTTAGACACAACTGAACTAATAGGCATTTAATAACAGCTTATGTGCTTACTGTGTTGTATTTTACATGTATTAACTCATTTAATTCATTCAATAGTTCTATGAGATAGAAATTATTATTCACACACAAGATTCAGCTCTTAACTTTTATGCTACAGTGAATCTTTACATGATCATAATATAGGGTTGTAGGGGAAAGAAATACCTTCTAGAAGCATGTAAGATGACAGGAAAAGTTTTACGTGATACATGATCAAAAGCTGATTGTAGTTAGAGATTTGGAAGTAGAAAATAATAGAATGTACTTGTTTATAAACTTCAAATGTTAAACTTAAATAATGCTCGTCAATACTTTTGTTTTAACTTTGAGTACATGCTATATACCAGGCACTGTCTTAGACACTTTCACATAGGTTATTTGACTTCCTAGGGTTTCACAGGGTTTCTCAACCCTGTTACATTTGGTTTTATTGCCTGGATTTCAAAATGAAAAAACAAGGCCCATATTCATGTGACTACAGGCATGACTTGACCCTGACATTAAGGAAAAAACAAATCCTACCTGTCCTGCCAAACAGATCTTGGAATGCTGATGTCTCAACCAAATACTGTATTTGGACACCTGCCAATAATTATATTTAAATATAATATTTCTTTGGAGGACTGCCTAGATCTTCGGTCGTTAAAGGAGAGTAAAGAGAGAATTGCCTGGTGTATAGGCTGACACCCTCTTAACTACAGCTCAATTATATTCCCATCTTCATTAGCTTAAAAAAAAAAAAGACAAAAATCTGTCTGTATGTTACAAAGATTATCCTAAAATTTAATAGGGAAACAGTTTAAGAATTTCCTTGGAGCCCATATGCTCTTACTTTAGACATGAGCACCTCTGATGTGTTAAATTATCTTAATTAGGAAAATAATCCGTGTCACTTTAATAACTCTCCTAGTTTTGTCTGTGTATGGATCCTTTAAATCATATACTGTATCTTATATTTGTAAATTAAAAGTTGCTGCACAGTTGAGATTTCTGAAAGTCATGGTGAATTATTAAAATTGTCTAACATGCAACTTGATTACATTTTCTTGTTTCTTTTTTTTTAATAATTTTATTGAATCATAATTATGTACATTGGTGCAATCATAGGGCACGATTCATATACATTCAGAAATATTTTGATCATACTGTTACAGATAGCCTTCATGGCATTTTCTTGATCACTATATAAAGAC
>CAUYON010108481.1:0-12557 GCA_963573935.1 Arctocebus calabarensis
TATGAATTGGGCTGCAATAAACAATCTGGTACAGATATCTTTGTTGTTCTGTAATTTTTGGTCATCTGGGTATATACCCAGTAAAGGAATTATAGGGTCAAATGGCAAGTCTATTTTTAGATCTTTGAGTATTCTCCAAACCTCTTTCCAAAATGGATGTATTAGTTTACATTCGCACCAGCAATGTAGAAGTGTTCCCTTTAGAAAGATAGTGACTTTTCCTCTGTCATATTTACATGGATGGAGCTGGAACATGTTCTCCTTAGCAAAGTATCTCTAGAATGGAAGAAAAAGTATCCAATGTATACACCCCTAATATGAGACAAATTCTTTATCGTTCAAGTGAAGGCTATAACCCATTTATTGCACAAGAAGACGGGGAAAGGGGAGAGGGAGGGAAGGGGAGGGAGAGGGTGGTGGGAGATAGGACAAAGGGTGAGATCACATATGTGGTACATATTTGAAGGATCAGGAGAAAACTTCTAATACGGATCAAAAATGTTTTCACATAGTAAATGAGAAAATCTCATAAATGTTATGTCAATCAGATTGATAAAAATATTTGAGATTGCATGTGAAGCCCACACACTGTACCCCATGATTGAACTAATGTACACAGCTTTGATTCAATTAAAAAAAAAGCAATTAATTGGGAAAAAATATTTCTACATTAATAGTTTGCCCTACAGATTTTAAGATAAAAATGGTGTTTGCAAATAACAACAATAAGTCTCCTTCTCATATACTGATGGTTTCCTTCTCTATAACAACCATCCTGAGTCACAGGAATTGCTCAGGGCTAGAAGAAGGCACTCCATAATCTACAATCAGATCCAGAACCATGCCCTGGTCTCTTGAGATCCAACTCTCTGATCCCAACTTGTTTAACACAAGAATGAGAGCAGGGTGAGAGGACACCCAGTCTGCGTATGAGTCATTTACTGCCATGGCATGTGGTTCAGTTACAGACAGAACATGGCACTTGTCAACTGTTGTCACTTCATATACCATATGAAGCATTCATCCACATCCAGTTCTTTGGTGGCCTCATACCACTTAGCAACATGTGGTCTTTGACCAACCCTTTTGCTCTGGGCCCCCTTCTCACCAGGAAAACTGCCATAGGGGGTTCTAGGGAAAGCTTACCTCAGTGCACTAAGACTCCAGCCCTTGCTGCTACAGAGACAACCAGTAGAAAACATCAGTCAGAGGGCTCACTTCAACAATCCCAGAGGGCTCACATCTACAATCCCAGAGGGCTCACACCCACCATCCCAGAGGGCTCACATCCACAATCCCAGAGGGCTCACGTCTACCATCCCAGAGGGCTCACATCCACAATCCAGAGGGCTCACATCTACCATCCCAGAGGGTTCACATCTACCATCCCCGAGGGCTCACTTCTACAGTCCCAGAGGGCTCACGTCCACAATCCAGAGGGCTCACGTCTACAATCCAAGAGGGCTCACGTCTACCATCCCAGAGGGCTCACGTCAACAATCCCAGAGGGTTCATGTCTACCATCCCAGAGGTAGACAATCCGAGAGGGCTCACGTCGATAATCTGAGAGGGCTCACATCTATCATCCCAGAGCGCTCACATAGACAATCCCAGAGGGATCACCTCAACAATCCCAGAGGGCTCACATCTACAATCCCAGAGGGCTCACATCTACAACCACAGAGGGCTCACATCTACAATTCCAGAGGGCTCAAGTCGACAGTCTCAGAGATCTGCACCTGCCTTTGCCACAGAATCACACGGGACCTCCAGAACATTTCATGAGTCCTCTCTACTTTAGGCTTCATGTGGTTTTCTAGATGAGAAAAAGAATAGTTACAAACTTAAGTGCAGAGCCAGAACATAGCTAGAAGAGAAGAAAAGAAACAGATTCTTCAACCTTCAAGCAGACACCTGAAACAGGAGGATTGGCCCTTACTGAGTGTGCTACATGCCACCAACCAAGCTACAAATATGAAGTTTTCCATCTCATTGAATCATCCTGAGCAACTAACCAACTGCCATGGCAGAAATTAGTATTTCCATTTTTTACAGAAGAAAAATTAAATCTCAGAAAGTTCAAAGTACAAAGCTAGTCTCAGTGCCTTACTTATCATGCAAACTTCAGTATCATATTTCATAAAATCTCAAGGCACAGTTCCCTCAACCATAAAGTGAGGATAATAATAACACCTACATCATACAATTGTTGCGAGGACTAAGCACAAAATGTAAGCGACCCCCTTAGTGCCTGATACGGTAAGTAGCCAATAAATCTACATAGCAGAAGTTGTTGCTGTCTATACTAAAAGCAGTAACAACAAGGATAATAAGGGCAGTAATGATAACAAATACAACAACATTTCTAAGAAATAACAGAGCTAAGATTCAAATATAGGTCTGTCTGATTCTAAAGCCTTTGCTCTTAACTCATAAATCTGAAATATACCACTTAGCTAATAGGAATGAAGAAGCAGGAATAGATGTGTCTAAGAGGAGAAAGTGGGAAAGGGGGAAGGAAGGAGGGAGAGAGAGAGAGGGGCGGGGAGGTAGTAGGAAGAGAAAGCACCATTTATGCTCAGGCTGAAAAATCCAGAAGCTCTACCAGCTGCAGGAATAGACATTTTGCTGAATATTAGACCATAATGTAGACTATCTCTTCATGGTAGAGATAAAATATTTGATGCACAAAGCTTTTCAACCTCCTGGATTATAATTAGAAGAAAAATCCACTTCTAAAAATGAAAGGGATTTAGGATCACAATTTAATTTCCTCTTCTCCTCAAGAAAAAAACACACAAGAACACAAAACAAATTAACCAAGGATGTTTTCACAATTTCTATCTATACCAGAACATTAACAAAGAAGTAGACAGAGGTTTAAGCCTTTCCCACAGGGATTTAAAGAGTACTATTATGATTTTAAAACTAATATCCTAAAAGACCTTTGAATTGATGGATTGAATCATGTATGAAATTAAAATGAGGTGTTATCTTAAAAGGCTAAATTTATTTTAATACAATTCAAAGAGTTTAATATATGCCCAAGGCTGACTGTTTATCAGAGTTGGCATTTTTAAAATAACAAGGGATGACACTAATATTTTTTTCCTAACAAGATTTGTAATTTATGTAGCGGGAACAACTTAATGTGCCAGTGATTTGTCCTCCCGTAACTAAAATTGATGACAAAGCACTAATTCTTATACATCAAAGAAACTAAACCCAGCTTTTCTGTGTGGTATTGACCTTTACTGTGTACACAGTGCAGCTCGGAGGAAGCACGTCACTCTGCAAGAAAGTTCTGAATTTCCTTTTCACACGGGGTTTCATTTGATGGTTGCTTAAAAACTGCTAACCTGTGAATAAAGTTTTATCTTTAGAAGAAGCTATTCCTGTCTGATGTTGGGGGAAGAAAGGAAAAGAGTCTGGTTACTCTCCCCTCTTGTTATAAAATTCATCCTTCAAAGATGCAAATTAGGTACCTTCTTCACAGGAAGCTTGTCCAGGCCAGAGAAGGAAATTGCAGCTATAATCAGTGAGATCGCTTTTTTGCAGAACTAGAAGATTGTGGAGATTTACTCTACAACAAATATTTCTTGAGCACTTCTGAAAGCTGATACTATTCTGGCACTGGGGGTGCACAAGGAATCACAGGGTACAAAAGTCCTGGTTCCCATGGGGCTCACATTCCATTAATCAATAAAAGCAATTAATAAATAATATTACTTCCACCATTATTATTTAGAGATGCATTTTGCCTTGTAACTTAGACAATCAGACATATCTATACTGTATGTGTGTGTGATTTCAGATGGTGACAGAGAAAAAAATAAAAAAGAAAAGGGGATGAGAAGTTGAAGGAGAGCTTGTGATTTGAGAGCTTGTGAGATGAATTTTCTAACAGGAAGGGAGAGTAAGACATCTGGGGAAAAGTGTTTCAGCCATGAGGAACGGGCCCTGTGAAGTGCATGGGGGGGGTGGGGCTCAAATATCACCAATGTGACCACGGTGGCTAAGGCAGGGGATGAAACTGAGAAAGTAGAAGATGAGGGAGGGGGGCTGAAATCCTGATGCCAAAGCTGGGTCCTACACCAATTAGATCAGAGTCTTTGGCAATGATTCCATTTTGAGCATCTTGACCTTCCCAGGAGTTCCAATGTGCTACCCTTGATGCCTCATTCTTTCTGCTAAGGCTTACCTGCTCAACCACAACACACAATGCACGGCACGTCTTTCATTCCCCAAATGTGTTGCACACTGAGGTTAAGACTTGTGTCCTCTGTCAATTTCTTTTATCAAATGCAAGCCATCCGATGTCCCCTTCTGCAACTTTAAAGGATGGATTCAGCCTGTCTTTCCTATCTTTTCCATCTTGTCAGGTCTCCCTGAATTCTGATTCTTACTCCAGTTTGGGGCATCTACAAATTCAATCAGTGTGTCCTTATCAGAGTCAGAGGTATAAACACTGGCTTGGTCAGAGTGAAGAAGAATCACTCCATGAAATTCTGCTGCAGACCCCTTCCAGGCTCTGTTGGTGCCACCTTTTGTTTCTCCACACTTGATGCAACAATCCTGTTATGCACAATTTGAAGAGGAGGACGGTGATTCAGGAAGGTGAAATAACTGCCTGGGATCACACAGGTTGAGTAAAAGCCAAGGACTGAACGCAGGTCTGGACCTGCTCCAAGTCTCACGCTCTCTCCACCTGCTACTTCTGATGGTTGGAAGACTAATCAGCAACTCACCCAACTTCCTGTTACTCAACTTTATCTTCAGGGGTGGCATGAGGATTTTTCTCTTAACAATTTGATAAAATCAATGCTAACTACATCAGGTTGATGACTCGGCTCGTCAGTCAAAAGATTTTTACTTAGCACTGAAAATATTGTGGACTCAGAAGAAAACACTCCTTCTTTTACTGAAGTCTGGATGGTTACACCAGTCCCAGAAGGAAATGAAGTGAACTTTCATAAGGTAATTTTAGTGAACCTACAGTGAACCTGCCTAATTATCACAGCTTCCTTTCATGAGTACTTAAAAATCAACCTTTTGTGATTTACTCTAGAACCTTTTCCAGAACTTGCATTGCACCAATCTTAAAAACATCTCATGAGCTTTCGGTAAACAGAATAGCATTTTTGGTCACATGAACAATATGAAGTTCTGGAAATGGGGGTTCCGTTATGAAAAGAAGAATGTATCAAATCCGGCTGCCACAGACAAGTGTGGTCTAGTAGAACTTTTAGAAATGATAAAAATGTTCTGCATGTGTGCGGCCCAATGTGGCAGCTATGAGTTGTATGTAGCTATTGGACACTTGAAATGTGGCCAGTGTCACTGAGAAAATAAATGTTTAATGTTATTCAATGTTAATGCATTTGAACTTCAATTTAAATAGTCACACATGAGAAGTGGCTGTCATTATGGACTGTATAGCACTAGACGCACCTGGGTTATGAATTAACTACCTCTCAAAAGCAAAAACCCCAAATCTTATAAACTCATTCCTTATCGCCTTTGGTCATTGTTCTTTCTTGGGTTTCTCTCATTACATTTAATCCTTTCCCCCCAAAATATCCTGAGAGGTGGGTGGGCTATTAATACAGTCATAAAAAATAGGCACTTACTAATTATGCAGTGACCATACATGGACTTTTCCCTTTCATGGGAATCTCACAAACTATGAGTGTGGGTGTGAACTGGTGCCTGCTTTCCTCGTAATCGGATGGTGGTATTACATGACTTCTGTGGGTTATGTCCAGACAAACAGGCTCATAGGCAGTTTTTAGAGGCAGAATGGACACCTGGCACTATTCAACCCTCTCTAAGATGGATTGTTAATGTATATGTGGCACCTACTGCATTGGTCTGTGACTCACTAGGGAATAAACAGAGCAAGAGGACGGGGACGTGAGTTGCAACATTTGCTGCTTTCAGGTCAAACATTTTTCAGCACAATAATACTAAGAAACTAACCCACAGAGAACCATTTTGTAATTAACGTGAGCTACCATAACAGATAATCCCCAAATCAAATCAAATATCAGTGGCTTAAAGCACAATAAAGGTTTGTTTCTTGCTTACATCCCCTCTGGGTCTAATGCACATTGATGGAACCCAGCGTGCTTCTGCCTTACAGCTCCAGCAACCCCTAGCTTCCCACTAGATCCAGTTGGTAGATAAGGGGAGAGAGGCAGTATGGAGGACCATGTAGGGAGATTTTTAGGTTTTAAAGGGCCATATGTACATTACCATCATGCTGACCAGCATGAAAGCCCAAGAAGCTGTGAGGATGAGTCATGCAATTCCAGTTATGTGCCTAAGAGGAAAAGAAGCACATACAGCTTTGTCTTTGCCACTATCACCAATTTGAATTATTTGGAAACTTGGTCACTCTGAACTAATCAAGTCATTCATTTACTCATTCAGTTATTCACTTTAAATACAGGCAATATATTCCACCATTCGCCACATGTTTCCCACACAGATTCAGACTTCATTATACAAGTCTCAGCGGTTTTCTTTGTCCCCTCCTGTGCCTTAGACAATGGCACACACAAATACTATCTTTCCCAATGAGTAACTAATAAAATAGTACTGAAAAGAACTCATGACCAAGAACGTATCCCTTATTTCACTAGACGAATGAGATTCTTTATAAAAACATGTCAAGATTAATCCCCATAGAATTTTCATTTTTTAATCAAGCACCTGCATTTCAAAGTAACCTGGAAAAAAAAAAAACCCTCTTCAAAAAAGGCCAGTTGTTGCATTTTTTACTATTGTACAGTAGAAGTGGAAATAAGTCCTAGCTCTCTCTAAATATTTAGAGGTTTAATACTACACAGAGGTCCAATGATTTTTTTTTTTTTTTTTGGAAAATTAAGGCCTCAAACTTCTCTTCATGATCCAACACCTGAGATTCTAAACTTCAAGACATCAGGAGGTATTTTTCAAATGATAAAAAAAAGGAGGGGAGAGGGGCTGCCAAAATAAAGCTCTTGATTAAAAATCAGTATGATTCCTGGAAGCACAGGCTGGAGGCTCTGGCCTGCCAAGCCCTTCAAGAATGCTGCTTATGGGGCAGGTACAATCCAGGAAACACCAATTTAATTTTAACAAAATGAGATTGCCTGGAAGCATCCCGTTCCATTTTAACATAGGGGAGCAGTTTCAAGAAATGAGGCTTAGATTTTTGGATATAACAATTTGGAAGCTGTCTAAGGGGCAAGATCCAAAGTACAATTGCAGCTGAATACAGTGTTTTTCTGAGGGTGACAATGAAGACTTTAGCATGGCTGCATGAGCCCAGGTGGACAGGAAAGGTGTAACTGAAATGTTACTGTTGTTTTACGTCGACACGATATGTTTAAATGAGAAAGTCCAGCAAGTGAAGATTGTTATGAACTGAATCACATCCCCCTAAAATTCCTATGTGTAAGCGCTGATCCACACTGTGACTGTGTTTGGAGATGGGGCCTTTGAAGAGGTAACTGAGATTAAGTGAGGTCATAAATGTGGGGCTGTATCCTAAAGGATGTGTCTTCTTAAGAGGAGGAAGAGCTGCTGGCAGTGTGTACACACAGAGAGGGGACACAGAGAAAAGGCCGATGTCCCAAGTCAAGGGGAGAGGACTCAGGAGCAAACAAACATGCCCACACCTTAATCTTGGGCTTGCAGCCCCCAGCATGGTGAGAAATAAATCAGCTATTCAAGTCACCCAGCCTGAGGGGTTTTTTAGGGTAACTCTATCAGATTAATATGAGGGTGAACACAGAAAGTCTCAGGTTACGTTAGTACAGGCATCCAGGCAAGTAAATATCGAACGCAGTTCAATACATGAAATACCTCAGATAAGGTCCAAGTCACAGATCTCGAAACAGAGGGCAATGTCAGAAAACCTCTGCTAAATGGAAGCATATTATCACTTGGGCACGCTACTCAGAAAAGGTGTTTGTAGTTCACTTGAGGAAAAACAAAACCCCAAAAAACTCAAGTGCATGCAGATCTCAGGTACACCTAGAGTGTGGCAGAGAAGGCTGTCAACACCCTACGCTGTTGACTTTTAGAAAACACAGCCCTAATTGTAAGAGGGCCCGCTATGGGCAATGGCCAGCTAAACTAGGTGGAAAATGGAGCTGGCTAGTCAGAATCCCGGGGGACAGGGTTCTCTTAATAGAGCTGTTAGAATAGCACTTGAGGGGCAGCAACTCTGATTCAAAGCCAGGAGCCAAAATAAACCCCAGGACAATTCTCTAGTGAGAGTTGGGCTGAGACTTAGCAGTAAGAGTGACCCAGGGGCTATACGGACTGAAGTCGGGTCTGTAGCTCTGATTGCCAGTCCCCTACTGAGTAAGAAGTAACTGATGGGACACTGTAAATCATCCTAAGCATGTAAAATGCCAGCAAATGGGGAGTGGTTCTTTAACAACTTTTGAACACAATTTTTTTGGCCTATAATGACCTCATCTTGGGAAACATCAAGATTCCAGGAGGGTAAGCTGACCTTAGTTTTCCAGGAGAAGCACCATCACTTTTCCTTTCCCTGCTCCCCTAAAGATACCCAGCACAATTGGAGCAGAGTGCAAGCTAGATGGCAGGATGCCTCTGCATGTCTTAGGAAGAGGTTTGTCCTATGAGGGCATGGTTTCGCACCAGGTGCAAGGCTTGGCAAGGGAAGCATGGGCTGGCATTCAGTGATCCATTGGCCCTCTGGCCCGGCCCAATTGACCAAGATGCAATCTGCACAACCATCTGAGATGCTCTGATGAAAAGTCCAGAACTGATGAAGCCTTCTGAGCCACTGTGCCAGGAGACAGTAAAAAGGCCATGCTTTTAATATAGCACAAAGTCAGTGGCTTCGAGAAGCATTCAAAGTGCATGGACTCAAAGTGCAAGCAGCCATTATAATGGGCACAACCTCCAAAGGCTACTCTCGAGATAATGCAATTTAGCAATTTACCAAGTAAACATTACAGGAACAGCCTGCAAACTTTAAGAAATCTTTGAAAAATAGCAGGGCCAAAGAATAAAAGGTCAAAGAAAGCCCCAGCAATTAAGCAAAATGAGCCACTCAACATGGAAAGCTTTGTGATGTGAACTATAAAAGATAAATTCATCTTTAAAGATGAAGTATAGAAGGTTCTGGGGATCAAAGTAACTGGAAACTGGAATAAGAAGAGTTAAGGAAAATGCAGGGAGAGAAAGAGAAAGCTCATCAAATCCTTATCAGTGCTAAATATCTCCAGAGAAATGTGAAAAAAATATATAGAATCCAGGTGAAGTCAAGAGAAGAGACTGTTTAATGTGAAAGACACTTATGACATAGATTGGTTCAAGTACAGTGGGAAGAGAATGGCAAAAATAGATGTTTAAAAAAAAATAAGCCAGCAACTACCATAGGAACCCCAGCATTATGGAAAGAGAGTCCTGCTGTGTACAACGAGAGCACTCTGATTGCCACTGAGTCCAAGCCCAGAGACAGATGCAGCACCCACCTCCCTTTCCAGAGTCCTAGGTGGACTCATACTTGGGCCCACTCACAGCCCTTTGGGGTGTGATTCAATGGCTTGACAGTAAAAGTCCCCGGAATACCTTACTCAGAAGTTAGACCCAAGCCTTCAGTTTCATTCAGTGAACAATTCCATAGTAAATTCCAGATTCTGGAAGACAGGCACGTGGTTTGAGTCACTGGTCTGTTTCTAGTAGGTCATGACCTACTCATGCCCAATCCCTTCCTAAAGTCTAATCTTCTAACCAAATGTTTGGTTGGCAACATGAGCTTTTACAGATACAATGAAAATGGACAAACTGCAGCTAAATCCATATGACACCTATTTGCAAAGCACTTTCGTACAGTCACTGCCTTAACGATCATCAGGACAGCCTGCAGGCTGCAGCCACCGCCCAAGAGCTGCCCATGGCGCTCAGTCCCAGTGCTGGTGCCCAGGCAGCCCCTCAGGGGCAAAACCTGGGGTGGGCCCGGGCAATAGGTCCTAGCCAGCCCTGAGATGGCGTGAGAGATAAGTGGGGAGCTCCAAGGTCTTGGGTCCCTGTGGTGTAAAGAGTGGCATGGGTTCTGGGTGAGAGATTTCCTTGGCCTTGGAGAGAAGGCCTCTCAGAAGGCCCACAGCAGTGGGGCTCAGGGTCCAGCTTCCCGTGACCCAGTCTAGGGATGCTGCGACATCTTCACAAAGCAGGTTTCATGGCCATTTTATACGTTAGGCACATAGGAGCATGTACACGGGCTGTGGGAGCCTACGCTGGACAGAGACAAACATGACAGCGATTCTTCAGCATCAGTTTGAATGGGGAGAAGGGGCAGGTCATCACCTGCTATGGTTTGAATGTTCTCTCTAAAACTCATGTTAATATCACCTTTGTAATAGTATTAAGTGATAAGGCCTTTAAGAAGTGACTAGATCAGAGTTGTTCAACCATTTTTATCTCGCAGTACACTTGAACCTATAAACTTAAATTATGTTAATCAAAAACAAGAGTGAAACAAAGAAGAACAGACTCGCTGTGCTTTGAACTGCTTTTGAAAGTAATATAATTAATGATCTTTCAAAACTTTCACAGCACAGCATCCCAGTAGAAAATCACTGGGCTAGTGAATGTGGAGAAAAGGGAACACTTCTACACTGCTGGTAGGAATATACACTACTATGTTCCTTTTGGAAGGATGTTTGGGGAGTACTTAGAGATCTAAAAGTAGACCTTCCCTTCGACACTATAATTCCTTTTCTAGGTATATACCCAGAAGACCAAAAATCAAACTACAATAAAGACATCTGTACCATAATGTTTATTGCTGCCCAATTCATCATTGCTAAGTCATGGAAGAAGTCCAAGTGCCCATCGACCCACGAATGGATTAATAAATTGTGGTACATGTATACCATGGAATATTATGCAGCCTTAAAGAAGGATGGACACTTTACCTCTTTAGTGTTTACATGGATGGAGCTGGAACATATTCTTAGCAAAGTATCTCAAGAATGGAAGAAAAAGTATCCAATGTACTCAGCCCTAAAATGAAGCTAATTTATAGCTTTCATACGAAGGCTAAAACCCAATTATAGCACAAGAATACAGGGAAAAGGGAAAGGGAGGGGAGGGGACGGGGGAGGATGGGTGGAGGGAGGACAGTTGGTGGGATCACACCTATGGTGCATCTTAGCAGGGTACTGGTGAAACTTATTAAATGTAGAGTATCAATGTCTTTATATAGTGATCAAGAAAAATGCCATGAGGGCTATCTTTAACAGTACAACCAAAATATTTCAGATTGCATATGAAGTCAGCGCATTGTGCCCCATGATTGCACCAATGTACACAATTATGATTTAATAAAATTATTAAATAAATAAATTCTCTCTGTTAAAATAATAGTGGTGTTTATTTCCTTACTAGACTCTGTCCAAGCAGAAATGTAAAAATATCTTGGGGAATGAACAGGTGAACACAGCATAAATTAGTTTGGTTTTAGACTTCTCCATAGAAACCTAAGGCCGGGAGACAATGAGCAAAGTCTACAAAGTTCTAAGCAGGGGGGGAAATGAAATCTAAAAATGTCTTGCCTATTCAAGATGTTGCAATAGAAAGACAGCAGACAGGCATTTCCAGACATGAAAGAACTTAACAGACTATCTACCTGCTCTTCTTGGGCCCCTTGGCCATTGGCAGGGGGAATTGGGACCTTGGTGGCCCTTTCGTGTGAGGAGTGTCCATGGAGGAGGACTGCTCAGTGTAAGGCGTCTGATCCCATACAGGGTAGGAGGGAGCCCCTGAGAGGGGCAGTGTAGTGTGGGGCGAGTTCCATGTAGTGAGTAAGGGAAGATTAATCAGAGCCCAAGTGGTGTGCAGAGGGTATCCTGCAGGCGGGTTCAGGGCCTGAAAGGGATGAGAAAGGCGTCCAGAGCAGGGCTGAGGGGATGGCCCAGCAAGTAGAGTCAGAGCCCACAGGAGTGCGGAGAATGAGGTAGCAGAGCCCAAGTTCAGGGCTGGAAAGAAGGTACAGCAGAGGTAGAATACTAATTGCATACGGGGGATTTATCAGGTAAGTATATTAAGAATCGTGAAAGTCCATTTTCACCCTGCTGGAAAAGGAGTTACAAACACAAAAGAAAAGAAACCTGTAATAGAACAAACTGTGTGGTGTTAGATTAGTGTCAAGTATAGAAATAAACGTAGCTGTGTATAGATGATTATGTAGCTCTGCCCACGAAGAGGGGCTTGGAAGCAGCAATGTCCCAAAATCAACAGCACGTCTACCACCAAGCTCTTGGCTTTCAAATACCATTTTCTACTCAAAGGAATGAGAGGTCTTGGAGAAATGACTGATTTCAGGACCAGCAGGGAAAGTACAAGATGAACTTGAGTCATCTTCCTGTGTCAAAAATAAAAGGAAGGGAACACACCTACGGTGCATCTTAGCAGGGTACTGGTGAAACTTATTAAAGGTAGAGTATCAATGTCTTTATATAGTGATCAAGAAAATGCCATGAAGGCTATCTGTAACAGTACGATCAAAATATTTCTGAATGTATATG
>CAUYON010108482.1:0-10362 GCA_963573935.1 Arctocebus calabarensis
GCTATAATTGGGTTTTAGCCTTCATATGAAAGCTATAAATTAGCTTCATATTAGGGCTGAGTACATTGGATACTTTTTCTTCCATTCTTGAGATACTTTGCTAAGAAGAATATGTTCCAGCTTTACCTCTTTTGTGTTTACATGGATGGAGCTGGAAAATCTTTAACTTTTCATTGGAATATATAGTCAATTTATATTTAATGTAATTAGTGACATGATTTGGTTCATCTGACATTTTGCTGTTTGTTTTCTGAAATTCTCATTTATTCCTTTGTTTCTCCATTACTCCTTTGTTTTATGTTAAATAAATATTTTAGTACATCTCTTAACTCTCCCCAATGCATTATTTTGACTGAAAAATTAACTTAATTGTATATATGCAAACAACTGACTTGTAATACTTAACACAATTCTCTCCACTATACAACATTCCACTTAATAGTAATGAACATTTTAGAGATAATGGTTATAATAGTTAGTTCAGCAAATTAGGAATATTTAGTTAGTGCTCTAGCACAGATTTTTTGCATATGTTAATCCTATACTACTACATGGAAGAAAACAACTCCATTTCTTGATCAGTTTTTTTATTTGACTATTTACTGAAATTCACTGGTGCACCATAATTAGACATCATTTGCATTACCAAGTTTGACCAAATTTTTCAATACAAACCCAAATATAGGAACTAAAATTTAATGATGATATTTAACTAGAAGGTAGTTATCTAAATTACATTTGATATTATTTTATTAATTTTTAGATAGTCAGAAAGCATAAAAGTAAAAATTTATATTTATAACCCAAAGATGAGTTTAAGAAAGACTGGACATTAGATTGAGAACTGAATCACTTTATGTCTTTTGTAAGAAAACTGAAGTTTCAGAAAAGAGGATCTGTACTCAGATCCTTTTTCAAATTCTTCTGTTATATCTATCTTTTAAAATTCTTACTAAAAATGAATGTGGTAATTTTCAGGTCAATCAAAATAGGATAATTTATTCTGAGGAAACTGGTAACTCTAATGTCAAGAGATTTAAGCAAAGATAGATTTTTTTTTTCCTTCACTCATTCTGCATGTCCAAAATCAGGCAAGAGGATTTTGATAAATCATAGTCAGGTACTACAACTGTACATTTCCCTGTTAAAATATCACTTCTTGATGGATAAAGCATGGATTAAGAATATGTTAAAAATCACAATTTTTAATGTGAAGAGTGGCAAATTGAAATGCTACTAAGTACTCAGATAAAGGAGACCCAGAAATTGATGAATGCTCTAATGAATACAAGTCATTATATAATTTGAACAAGGAAAAAGAATAAAATTATAGTATTTAGAGAAACCAACGAGCAAAAGGTCTCAGGCTGGGTTTTCCCATATGTAGATCTGAGGCACGGATTCCTGTGCTCAAAGTTATCTCAGAAGAAAATAGGGAAGTACTGATATGGGAGTAGAAAGTGGGAATCAAGGTGGGACAGGAAGGTGATATGGATACAGCAATGAGGAGGTTATTGTTGCAGGAAATTCCCGAAAGAGATTTCTGGCTTTAATTTGATCTTACTACCCTGTGGCTGAGGGAAATGGGGTCACTGAGGGAACTTTTTACCCTATGGTTATCTTCAGACTTCTGGTTGGCTCTTGTGGGTGTGTAATTAATAAAGTGTTCTGTTGTCCTGCCTCCTCTGAGCCTCTCCTGATCGACACATCTGGGCATAACTCTCTTTCTGGTCAGGGTGATCCTGGAAAGTGGCTATCTTTGGCTCGGGGCCACTCTCCAGAGAGAAAACTCAAGTCCAAATTTGATGAAATCACAACAAAGCCTAAAGTATTTACTACATGGCCCTTTCCAGGAAAATTTTCTGATCTCTGTTATAAACAAATCTTTCAAGTAATAGTTTTTCTTCAGAAAACAATTGAACTCTTTTTTTATCACTCAATCTTTTCCCAACAGGAATAGTCCAAGATGATATCTGTGTGTGTGTGACATGTATAGAACCTTGTATGTACCGTTAAAGAAGAAAGTCTTTAAGTATAGTAACTTAACATCTCTTGCCACAGAATCTGTCATATCAACTGCTTCTAGGCATGGACATGGCAATTTCATGGGTGTGTGCCAATTGCTCTACTTCCTTGCTTCCTCGTCCTGTGATGAGTGACACTATTTTTTGGACATTATGGCAATGTATTGTGTGTTATTAATCAAAATATATAGCAAGATCAGTGGACAAGATGTGATAAAATGGATGTGTATTTTAATAGCATAAACATGAAAGCCTACATTGTACCCCATGATTGCATTAATGTACACAGCTATGATTTAATAATAATAAAAAAAACCTAAATAAAACGATGGGGTAAACTATAAAAATATCAAGAATTTTTTTTTTTTTTTTTGTAGAGACAGAGTCTCACTTTATCGCCCTCAGTACAGTGCCATGGCATCACACAGCTCACAGCAACCTCCAGCTCCTGGGCTTAGGTGATTCTCTTGCCTCAGCCTCCCAAGTAGCTGGAACCACAGGCACCCACCACAATGCTCAGCTATTTTTTTGTTGCAGTTTGGCCGGGGCTGGGTTTGAACACACCACCCTCGTTATATGGGGCCGGTGCCTTACCCACTGAGCCACAGGCTCCAATCAAGAAAAATTTTTTAAAATTAGAATTACCAAGTTTTTGGAGTACCTTCGATAAGTTGGATGAACGTTTTGGTTTTGGTTATTTGATCTTTACAACAACAATGTAAGAAAGGTGTTGTTCATGTTATGAAGAATTTTCTCATTTAAATAACTCACTTTCTCTGGGGCCAAACTTTAAGTAACTGAGAGAAGAAGGGATTAGATGCAGAGACGGTATTTTTGGGAACCATTGAATGCCTACAATGGTTTGTTTATTACACTTCACTGTCTGATGTTCCATTTTCCTTCCTACTTCTCTGGATTATACGTGGCCTAAGTTAGGGCTCTATAAATGTTCATTTATTGAATGAATATTGAACATAACTTCTATCACATTTCTCTTATTTGATGAAAGCTATTTAAAAGACAAGGACTGTGCCTATCATTAAAGCTTCTTTCCAAAGGCTAGAGGAATAATATGTTCTCAGTGCTCAGAAGACACCTAATAGGTACAAAATAACTGACAGATAAAAGCAGACTGAGGTTCTGCTTCATCACTCACAACAAAAGTTCATCTGGGTTTCAGACTTTCATGTGTTCGACAAATGAACTGGAATTTCTGTATTATCAATGCCCAACAACTGGCTCTTTTTGTGTCCTTACCCTGCCTACCAGAACCTTCCCTAAGTTTTACTCTTGGAAAATGCTTTGTTAAAACTTGGAGACACAATAGAGAGAAGACTTTGTCAAGTCGGATTCAAAACATAGAAAAGTGGAAAGCCAACTTCACTTAGATAAGAAAGGTTTCACACAGAAATTGTATTTGAACCTGTTTTTGAATGAATTCATCCAGTTGAAGACCCTTAAAAGAACATTCCAGGTAGAGAAAATAAAACACTCAGAACTTGAGAAGTGAGTAGAAAAAGTGTTCTCCGCTTCAAAAGCAGCCATCGACTTGAGGCCCAAACAATGTGCCTAGTTCAGTCTGACAGATTCCTTGACTGATAATCATCCTTAAAGGAACTAAAAAGAGGGAAGACTTGCCTCTGCTCCTTCCATTCCCATCACGTCCTTCTCCCGCCTTTATCTCTTTCTTTTCCCAAAAGACCCTTTTTTACCCGCTTCCCTCCCCATCACTTCCTTCCTTTCCCATCACCACCTTCTTACTTTTCTTTCTTTTCATCAAATTGCTGTATAGATTATAATAGCACATTTCTCATGCTAAGCTCACTAGGAAAAAAAAGAAAAGAAATGTAAGGGTGAGGGAACCAAGGTCAAGTCTTTGTATAAGAGAAGTAAGCAAAATCACTAAATGATAGCAGCTTGGACATCTCCTTGCCACATCTGTGCTCTATATTATGAAGCCAAAGTCAAATTTTCTAATACTGAAAAACAATGGACTCCTCACCCCTTCACAGAATCTACGTATATATCTGCTCCACGTTCTCTTTCACTCACTGCCTCAGCACCAGTTCAATACTGATTTTTTTTTAGGTTTTAGGCCAAGAGACAGGCTTTGTAGATGATAGATCACATTAGTATCTCAGATACATTCATAAGAGACTTGCCTTAATATCCCATCTAGGATTTCTTTTTTTTAAACACAACTTCCTTATGTTTCAGAAATATTACTTCTGTGATAGCCCAGTGATGCTGATATCACCTGAGCCACATAGTGAAACTTCTCTGATTTTTTTCAGGAACTTCTAGACTATCAGATGGTGACTTACTCAATTTAGACATTTCAGGAGATAATAATACCAGTGCAGATGACATGGTGCTAGAGTAAGGAGGAATAGAAGAGAAGGGGGTATAAGAGCAGAGAAATAGAAAATTGAAGAGAAGGTCCAGGCTGTTTTCCCCACTGGGAAGAGATCATTCTTCCTGGGAAGAATAATTTATCAGTTATTTCACCTCAAATCATTTGCTTTATTTATTGAAGTCTTAGCTTCTTCATCTGTCAAAGGAGGCAGTGATAATACCTGTGTTCTCTATTGCATCAAAGGAAACACCGTGTTAAAGCAGCATGGTCTTAGTGAAGTATGAAGCTCCTGGGCTTTCTCTATCACTTCTCAGGAAGGCAGGCAGGCCACCTGCTGTAGCACCTTCCTCAGAGAATATTTAACTTCCCTATTTCTCAGGCTGTAGATCATGGGATTCAGCATGGGGGTGACCAGGTTGTTCAGAATCTGAACAGTTGCATTAAGCCAGGGGTTGGGGGTAGGCTGCAAGTAGATGAGGACCACTGGCATGAAGGCAAGGAGAATGGCAGTGAGGTGGGCACTGCAGGTGGAGAAGGCACGACGTCGGCCCTCTGTAGATCGAATTTGAAGAATGGAGCAGACAATGCGACTGTAGGAGGTGAGAATGAGAAGGAAACAGCTGAGGGGCATGAGGCCCACACTGATGAACCCCACCATCTCCAGAGCAGAGGTATCTGCACAAGCCAGCTTCAGCATCACTGGGATATCACAGAAGTAATAGTCCACCTCATTGGGGCCACAGTAGGGCAGTTGGAAGGTGAGAGTGGTTAGAAAGGTGGCCTGAATGCAGCCAAAAATTGAGGTCCCCATGGCCAGGATGGCACACACTTGGTGGCTCATGATGATGGTGTAGCGTAGAGGGTAACATATGGCAACAAAGCGATCATAGGCCATCACTGTGTAGAGGAAACACTCGGTGCAGCCCAAGAAATGGTAGAAGAAGAGCTGGGACACGCAGCCTGCGTAAGAGATGGTGCGGCTGTTCCCCGAGAGGTAGAACAGCATCTTGGGGGAACTGATGGAAGGGAAAAATATGTCAAAAATGGACAGTTTGCACAGGAAGAAGTACATGGGAGTGTGAAGCCGAGAGGAGGAGATGATGGCCAGCAGGATGAGCAGGTTCCCAATAAGGGTGAAGATGTAGAAGGACAAGAACAGAACAAAGAGAGTCATCTCCAGGCCCTCGGAGTGTGGGATGCCCAGTAGGATAAATTCAATCACCACTGAGGTATTCCTCATCTTTGTCAAAATGTTGGACTTCAAGAAAACACACAGGACTCCAAACCATGAACACTAGTGTCAAACTGAGAAGCTCTCTAATGGATGTGTTGGTTCCATGTGACTGAAGTCAACAATCAACCTTCTTACACAGGAGCAGATCTAAAAACAAAGGACAAGAGACTTGACTATTTTCTGAAACTTTTGGTTTTTGTCCCCACAAACTATCTGTCTCAGATTACATTTAAAAATCTAAGTAAAATAACAAAAATTATTTTTGCTGATGAACTCCAAAAAGTAAACAGAGGAAGGCAGATTGGGGAGAGGAGAAAAAGGCTGGAGGACAAAACCGTACTGTGAGTTTCTTTTGTTTTCCCAGCCAATCTTGCAATTTTGAACTGAGTGTGAGCCACAATGCAGTGCCGAATAGTGTGGTGGTTGCTCAAGATGCTAAAACTTCAGTGGATTATCCATGTTTTTGACTTAAGGAACTTGACAAAAGAGGCCTCTGTGATCAAAGTGTATTAGGAAACCCCCACTAATGACAGCAATCAAAGAAATATAGTAGGGGCAATGCCTGTGGCTCAAAGGAGTAGGATGTCGGCCCCATATACTGCAGGTGGCATGTTCAAATCCAGCCCTGGCAAAAAACAAACAACAAAAAAAAAAAACTGCAAAAAAAAGAAAATGTATAGAAGAGAAACAAGCAATGTTCATAGGTCAGAAGACTCAGTGTTATTAAAAAAAATTATCATTCTTTCCAAACTATTCTGTATAATCAATGTAATCCCAGTCTTAATTCCAAGAGAATGTTTTTGATATTAATAAACTGACTGATACTAAAGTTTATATGAAAAGGGAAATAATTACAATAGATAAACACTAGAAAAACTACAAAGTTTGAGAGCTAATAGTACTGTATTTTAACACTTACTTTAATGCTACATTAATCAAGATATGTGGTATTAGTGAAGGAAGAATTGCAGAGCTCAAAGAACAGACTGGAGAACCTGAGGCTAGACCACAGACATGTGGTCAATTAATTTTTAAGAAAGATAAGTAAATGGAAAATCATTTCAACAAATAATTCTGGAACAACTATTTATTTAAAAAACAAAGTAAGGCTAGGCACTTGTGGCACAGTGGTTATAACACCAGCCACATACACACAGGCTGGCGGGTTCAAATCTGGCCTGGGCCAGCTAAACAACAATGACAACTGCAACACCACCAACAAAAATAGCTGGGCATTATGGTGGGCACCTGTAGTCCCAGCTACTTGGGAGGCTGAGGCAAGAGAATTGTTGAGCCCAAGAGTTTGAAGTTGCTGTAAGCTATGACACTATGGCACTCTACTGATGGCAACATAGTGAGACTCTCAAAAAAAACAAAAGAAAAAGAAAAAAAGAAACAAAACAAAAACAATGATCCTAAACCCATTCCAAGTATTAAAATATACTTCAATGGACCATACTCATATATTTGCACACAAAATGCGAAACTATTAATATAATACCTCTGAAAACTCACATTGCCAATAGGGACCATAGTAGAATTTCCTACAGTATCATACAAGGTAATCCAGCTCACATTCTCTGGTTCCCAGAACAGCAGACTGTCCCAGCCTCAGGAACTAAAATATGGTGTCCATAATGAAAGTTCCAAGGACATGCATGTACTATGAACCCTTGAACATACTCATTCCCCTAGATCACTTTCTTCAGATCTCCTTGGGCATATCACATGATTCAGTCATTGGTAGCTCTAAGGGAGCAATGACATTGAAGTTAACCACATGAGCCACCCAAAGTCAAATAATAATGAAATGCTTTGATATGGGAAATACCTATATCAATCCCCAGTCTTCTTGCTTTAGAATGGAATCTAATGCTCACCTTCACATTTCTTGCTTCTTTTTGTTCCTGTTTCTTACGTGTTTAAGTCTTTGAACATAAGACTTCCGCTTCAATTATATACACGTTTCTGGAACTATGTAGGTATCTACAATTAGCATCACTATTTAAGACAGGATTTAATAAATGATAAATGAGCATTTCATTATTATCTATGTGTTCCTCTAGGAGACACACCTTTAAAGCAACATGAGTAAATTTAGTTCATTCAAAGGAAGATTTTATATTGGTAGAGTGGCTGTAAACCATCGTAGATGAAAATTACTTATTATAAATATCAGTTTTTGATCGAGCATTTACAAGGGTACTATGATAATTTTTTTAGGTTTAGTTGTTTCTTTTCCTTTTTCCTATTTAAGTCTCAATGCAATCCTGCTAATTATGAGAGGAAACTAAATCACAGATAGATTGCCCAGCATAACCACACAGCTGGAACATGACCACGAGAACAATACATTTCAGGTCTGATCCCAATGCCAGCATCTCTAAGCTCCCTCGGGATACATGTATTTTGTTTAGAGAAGCAGAGACATGACTTTAGATACTTGAGTACTATGTCAGTTTGCTCTGTGCTTTTCCATGGAGAATAATCAATTAAAGGGTGTAGACCTACTAAAAATTTTGATTTCTGTTCAGTATAGATAGAAAAAAAAATAGTCAGGTAACTTGCCTTGTGAAGGAGTGAGTTCACCACCCCTGGAAAAGTTTAAACATGGATCAAAAGACATTCTTTCTGGGATGTGATAAGGAAGATTTTTAATTAGAATGCAAGATCATCTTACGTGAACCCTTAAATGTTTCTCCCAATAAGCAAATGATTGTGTATTAAACAGGGTATATATCCACATTTAAAATGAATAGTAGTAACAATAAGAACACTTCAATGCATCTTTAAAGATGAAAACTACATACCTCAGGGAAGGCCAGAATACCTACTAAAGAAGGATCTCTTAGGATGGTAGAATCTCACTGGGATGTTTTTGTGTGTGGTATGTAGTTGAAAACCAAGGTACATATTCGAAGGGTCAGGATAAAACTTCTAAACAAGGATCAAAAATGTTTTCATATAGTAAACAAGAAAATATCATGAACGGTATGTCAATCGGGTTGATAAAATATCTCAGATTGCATGTGAAGCCCCCACACTTTACCCCATGGTTGAACTAATGTACACAGCCTATGATTCAATAAAAAAAAAAAAAGAAGGGTGTATTCTCAAAAAAATTTTTTTGTTTAAGTATATTAAGATTTTCTTCTATGGCCTAAAGGTATGATCATTTTTTATAAGTGTTTCAAAGACATTGTAAAAGTATGCATATTAGCTACAGAAAGAAATCAAATATTTGTTGCCCCCTATTCATTATACATCTGAGCTCTAATTTCTTATTTATTGTTTAAAGACTGAGAACTCAAGATAAAGCTTTGATTGTAGTTTTATCAGCTTCTTATATTTCTGTCAGCTCTAGTTCAGTGTAGCCACTAGCAAACATTCATGGGTGCAGATATACTAGAAGGATAGCCTTGCTCATCAGGGCTGAGCGCTCGCTGCTCTTAGGACTGCCACTGCTGTCACATGGACAGGGGCTGGCCAGCCTGCCGGACGATGTGTTATGTGTGGGTCAGTTTCCTCTGTTGTGTCTTTGGCCCTGTGGCCAGCCGGCCAGCCCCAACTGCAAGGCATGGCAGCTGATCACAAGTGGAGAATCAACCCAGCTGAGATGCTGAGAATCACCTAGTTGAACTCAATCCAAATTGCAAACCCATCAAAGAGAGAGTGCCAAATAAATAGTTGTTGCTTTAAGCTACTAAGTTCTGGCATGATTGGTTACACAGCAAAAACTAATAATTTTACTGTGAAGCTTGCATTTATTAACAAACTCATTCAATCATACATTTTCCCATGCTTTCTATTTAAACCATATTGTCTCTTTTGCTTTCTTTTTGATTGTAGTTTTCTGTTAGCTCTTTGCTCATGGTTTTCTTTTTGCCTTATGTGTTATTTCAAGTATGCTGTGGCATATTGCTTTTTCCAAAAAATAGCCAAACAATGTCTCCTATCCCCATACTCTTTTTTACAATCGGACCTTGACACTTCTCTTCTGGAGAAGTGGGGTCTATGTTTCCTCCCCTTGAGTCAGGGTGGACTTGTGAGCACAGCAGAAGTGACACTACGTAATCAGGGTTACACTGTAAAAGGCAATACGGTATCCACCTCATCCTCTTGAGATGCTTGTTCTTAGCACCCAGTCACATCCATCATCTTGCTGTCTTGATGAACATACTAAGCTTGTTTCAATCTCAAGGATTTTGTTGCCTCTTTTTATTTTTTATTTATTTTTATTTTATTGTCTTTATTATTAAATCATAGCTGGGTACAATAGTGCAATCAAAGGGTACAATTTGCTGGTTTCATATACAATCTGAACTATTTTCATCAAACTGATTACCTTGCCTCTTTAGAACATTTTTTCTTCTACATTGAGGCATATTTCCTCACTGAATCAAGTTCTCTGCTTAAGGATTGCATCATCAGAAAGATATTCTGAGAAACTCCAATGGAAAATATTTACCATCCAACCTTGTCACTTTCTAACCCCTTACCTTATTTTACTATTTTATTGCCTTTAGATTAGATCATAACTGTGTATAATAGTGCAATCAAAGGGTACAATGGGCTGGTTTTGTATACAATCTGAACTATTTTCGTCTAACTGATTAACATAGCCTTCCTGGCATTTTCTCAGTTATTATATGAAGACATTTGTATTCTGCATTTAGTAAGGTTAGCCTGTACCCTTCTAAGATGCACCATAGGTGTAGCCCCACCCATTACCTACCCTCCACCTAAAC
>CAUYON010108486.1:0-11269 GCA_963573935.1 Arctocebus calabarensis
TGTAGAGACAGAGTCTCACTTTATCTCCCTGGGTAGAGTGCCATGGCGTCACACTGCTCACAGCAACCTCCAGCTCTTGGGCTTAAGCGATTCTCTTGCCTCAGCCTCCCTAGTAGCTGGGACTACAGGCGCCCGCCACAGCGCCCGGCTATTTTTTTGTTTTGTTTGGCAGTTCAGCCGAGGCCGGGCTTGAACCCGCCACCTTCGGTATATGGGGCCGGCGCCCTACTTGCTGAGCCACAGGAGCCGCCCTGGTGTATGCTTTTTTGAGACAGAGTCTCACTGTGTGATCCTGAGTGGAGTACCATGGTATCATCATAGCTCACAGCAACCTCAAACTCTTGGGGTCAAGCAATCCTCTTGCCATAGTTTTTCTACTTTTAGCAGAGATGAGGTTTCAATTGGTCTGGTCTCAAACTCCTGAGCTCAAGCAATTCCTCTTATCCTCCCTGCCACATACACCTAGGCTGCCCAGAGTGCTAGGGTTATAGGCATGAGCCACCATACCCTGGCCAAAGAGTACCTTTCAAAAAGAATAGACAAAATTTCTTGTGGGACAGGTTGGAAGAACACATGAAAAAGCATGAAAGTTCCTTAGCCTGGGGCGGCACCTGTGGCTCAAAGGGGTAGGGCACCGGCCCCATATGCCTGCCAGAGGTGGTAGGTTAACCCAGCCCTGCAAAAAAAAAAAGAAAGTTCCTTAGCCTGGGTCCAATGTGGCAATGAAACCACAGATTCTACACCTTGAGAGCCTATCTCTGAATACTGGGAGTGGGAGTCTTCAGGAATTCTTATATTCTCTAGTGAGAATGATGAGGTCTTGAATTGTTAGCCAAAAAAAAGACAATAACATATTTCTTCTTTTGCCTCTACTCTCACAGGAAATGTCATGACCTTGAAGTTTCTAAGTGATGCTTCAGTGACAGCCGGAGGTTTCCAAATCAAATATGTGACAATAGATCCCATATCCAAATCCAGCCAAGGAAAAAATACAAGTACTACTTCCACTGGAAATAAAAACTTCTTAGCTGGAAGATTTAGCCACATATAAGAACAAAAGGATAGAATTCCTTTGACTCAACTTTATATTATTATTGTTAACATTTATTTATTACTTTTGAAATGTGAAAGCATTGCCTAATTTCAGATAAATTGGAAAATACAGAAAACTTTAAATGAGAAAGTTTAGTTTATCTCACTTTGTCATAATCTCACCTCATACAAATAACTACCATTAACATTTTTTCTTTTCTAGTTTTCTTTGTTTTTTAACATTTTTATGTATTTTTTCAGTCACTTTTCTATTTGTAGTGTGTGTGTATATGTGTGTGTGTATGCATTTACATTTGAAATTTTGAAATTCCACTCTGTGTACAGTTTTATATCATAGTTTTGTTAACCTTGAGCCTTATGGTTTAAACATTTTTCTGAAATCGTTAAGTATTCTACAAAATCATGATTTTGAACAGCTGTAAAATATTCTATGATATGATTGTTCTGTGCATTATTTAAGCCTGTCTCTATTGTTGGAATTTCAGGTTGTTTTCGTAAGTATTGTTGTAATAAATATTTTTGAATATACTTATCTGTTCAACCTTCTACTTATTTGGGATAGTGTCCTAGAAGTAGAATTGCTGGATCAGAGGTTAATTAAAATAGAATTTTCTTTTTTAATAGGCAAAAATGAAACATCATTGTGATTTGGATTTCCATTTCTTTGTCAGGGAGATTGATGGTTGGTTTATATAATTTGGGACCAATTTCATTTCTTTTGTGAGTTATTTTCCATCCCTTTTCCTTCAGCTATTTTATAAAACAGGTCAATCCTTTCTCTTCTGATTTGTAAGATTGTATTAGCTATATATGTCCATGTTTGTCCTATATGTTACAATTTAGTTTTAAGTTTATAGTTTGCAGTTTATTTGTGGTTTCTTTTGATATATCAAAGGTAAACATTTATTTTCTATAAATGTTTTATATTTATTGATTTGTTAAGGTATCTTTCCTCATATTTACAAAAGACAATCTACCAGGCATAGCCTGTGGCTCAAGGAGTAAGGGTGCTGGTCCCATATACTGAGGGTGGCAGGTTCAAACCTGGCCCCGGACAAACTGCAACAAAAAAAACTAGCCGGGCATTGTGGCGGGCGCCTGTAGTCTCAGCTACTCGGGAGGCTGAGGCAAGAGAATCGCCTAAGCCCAAGAGCTGGAGGTTGGTGTGAGCTGTGATGCGACCGCACTCTACCAAGGGCCGAAAAAGTCAGACTCTGTGCCTGTGGCTCAAGAGGCTAAGGAGCCAGCCACATACACCTGAACTGGCGGGTTCAAATCCAGCCCATGCTGCCGAACAAGGATAACAGCTGCAACCAAAAAAAAGAAAAAAAAAAAAAGAATAGCCAGGCGTTGTGCTGGGCGCCTGTAGTCCCAGCTCCTTGGGAGGCGGAGGCAGGAGAATAGCTTGAGCCCAGGAGTTGGAGGTTGTTGTGAGCTGTGATGCCACAGCCCTCTACCTAGGGTGACAGCTTGAGGCTCTGTCTCAAAAAAAAAAAAGAATCAAGCAACACTTTGTTTTAAAACAGAATGAGTGTTGCAGTGAGCAGAGGATGTTGGGTTTCTGGACAGAAAAGGGCTGAGGAAAACAGGGAGTGAGTAGATTCATTGTTTCAAAGTCACTTTTCTTGTGTAGGTTAAGTGGGGGGGGGGCTTCCTTAGCCCGGGGACTGCCCAAATAGAACAGAGCCCAGGAACACAGAAAGAACTGCGCAAGTCCCAGCCAGGAAGGAATGAGTGCACCGATCCCCACCTCGCCCGCCCTTATAGTCCCAAAAGCTTTAATCCATGGGCTGACTTCTTTCTCAAACTCCCCCACCTTGCACTCAGTGAATAAAGGCCACATTGCCCACACCGAATCTGAACTACATTTCCTTTGGTTCACGTCTGGAAATAAACTCTCATTTTTGATCTCAACTTGCTTTTTGCTTTTTTTTTTTTTATCTCAACTTGTTATGCCCCAACTCCACCTCGCTAAGGGCTTTCAACACACCACCTTTAAGACAGGAAGCTCAGCTGAAATAATTTAGTAATAACTGCAAAACCCCAGCTTCCGCTTGTAAGGACTCCCCTTACCAGTGTTGGCTCTTGTCAAAATTCGGCTTTCATTATGGACTCCCCCTCCCCTACCAAAAGCCCCTTATAAAAGGTTTCCACCCCTGCTTCCAGGGGTCGAGAGTCTTTGAGGCATGAGCTGGCTCTTGGCCCAGTGGATCAATAAAGGCCCCTTACTTAATTTGGACTCACCATGCTGGCATTTCTCTACTCCACTGGCTTTGGGTATAACAAACTAAATCTGGCCTCTTTGGGGGTTTGGCTATTATCCCTCTGTGTCTCTTCCCTGGTTTCCTGGAAGGTCAGGTAAACGACTTAGTTCCGGCGTGGTCGCAGGGAACTTCAGCATGAGTAATTCCATTTTGGATTGGTCTGTTGGGCTTGGCGCAAGAGTCCAGTTCAAACCAATGGCCTCCGATAAATTTTATTTAACAGGATGAATAGTCCCATTATAAGACTGGGTATTTATTCATCTGTACTTGATTTTTGCTATATCACTTCATTTTTTAGAGGGAAAAACCCACAGTTATTACTCTGTATGTGAGCTAAAGATACCCAAAATACGGCGCTGTGGCATGTCTCAGAAGCAGTGTCTCTGACCTCCTTCCCTCCCTTGCCCTTCCCTCCTTAATTCCTCTTTCCCAAGGTGATTCATTGAAACTAGAGCTCCTCTCCCCCAAAGCAAGCCATAAAACCCAGAAAGGCCACTCACTTCCTTCTCCACTCCTGTTGAAGACTCTGATTCTGCGGGGCTCCTGCCACATACCCCAGAGAAGGAATGCCGCACAGGCCAAGGAGACTCAGCAGACAGGGTGCTGGGTTTTCTCCCTTGGTCTGTTACCATTGGATCGCATCCTTTTGTCCAATCACATTTCTACATGGCTGTCCATTCTTCATCAAACCTAAGCATAAATATACCATTTTCCCTGGGTCTTTGGGCCTTCATTTCTGAAGCCTTACATGTCACATAAAACTTTCAGTGAAGTTTTCTCTTGTTAACCTTCCTTTGTTATAGGAGTGTTGGCCATAACCTTTAGGAGGGTGAAGAGAGAATGACACCTTTCCATCCCTACGCAGGCAATGATTACCATCCAACTAAGTTCAACAAAAATGTATGCACCAACCACTGTTTTAGCCATTTGAGAAATACCAGAGAACCAAGTGAACACAATCTCCAGGTTAAGGAGTTTATGTTCTGGGGGGTGGAGAGAGACAATAATTAAGATACATATATAATAAATTAGTAAACTGTGTTTTAGAAAGTAGGTTGCGGGGGCGGGGGGGGGAGGGGACTGGCCCCCGTGCGCATGTGTACTGATGTGCTGTGGGTCTCCGGGTAAAGATGGCGGAGCGCGGGTACAGCTTTTCGCTGACAACATTCAGCCCATCTGGTAAACTTGTTCAGATAGAATATGCATTGGCTGCTGTAGCTGGAGGAGCCCCTTTAGTGGGAATTAAAGCTGCAAATGGTGTGGTATTAGCAACTGAGAAGAAACAGAAATCCATTCTGTATGATGAACAAAGTGTACACAAAGTGGAACCAATTACCAAGCCTATAGGTTTGGTGTAGAGTGGTATGGGCCCAGATTACAGAGTGCTTGTGCACAGACCTCGAAAACTAGCTTAGCAATACTATCTTGTTTACCAAGAACCCGTTCCCACGGCGCAGGTGGTACAGAGAGTAGCTTCTGTGATGCAGGAATATACCAGTCAGAGGGTGTCCGTCCATTTGGAGTTTCTTTACTTATTTATGGTTGGAATGGGGGACGACCGTACTTATTTCAGTCAGATCCATCTGGAGCATACTTTGCCTGGAAAGCCACAGCAATGGGAAAGAACTACGTGAATGGGAAAACTTTCCTTGAGAAAAGATATAAAGAAGATTTGGAACTTGAAGATGCTATTCATAAAGCAATCTTAACCCTAAAGGAAAGCTTTGAAGGGCAAATGACAGAAGATAGCATAGAAGTTGGAATCTGCAACGAAGCTGGATTTAGGAGGCTTACTCTAACTGAAGTTAAGGATTACTTGGCTGCCATGGCATAATAATGAAATGACTGAGCAATCTGGAATTTCAGATAATCTATCTACTTAAATATGTTTTGTTTTGCACACTTTTTGCATACTTATTTCTACATGGTTTAAACCAACCGATGTTTTTAAAATGACACTTATAAATCATTATAAACCATTAATCCCCCCTCCCCTGCAAAAAAAGAAAGTAGGTTGCAGTTACAAGAATGGAGAAGCATGAATCCTATGTACTCAATTTCAACACTAGGACAATTAGTGACAATGACACAGTGGGGGTGGGGGAATAGGAGAACACAGAGAGAAGGAGGGAGGGGTAAAGAAAAGGAAGTGCAGAGAGAGGGAAGGAGGGAAGGTTGGGGTCTTGGGGCATGAAACATCTTTGGGGGCAGGACACAAATTGTAAGAGGGACTTTACCTAACAAATGCAATCAGTGTTACCTGGTTTCTTGTACCCTCAATGAATCCCCAACAATAAAAAAACAAAGAAAAAGGAAAAAATCAAGTATATTGCAGGCCAGGCATAGTGGCTTGCGTCTGTAATCCTAGCACTCTAGGAGGTTGAGACCAGTCAATTGCTTCAGCAGGAGTTCAAGACCAACCTGAGCAAGAGTGAGACCCTGTCTTTACTAAAAATAGAAAAAAATACTTGCTGGGCCCAGTGGCAGTGCTTGGGGAGACTGAGGCAAGGTGATTCCATGAGCCCAAGAATTTGAGGTTGCTGTGAACTATGGTAACACCATGGCACTCAACCCAGGGTGACATAGTGAGACTCTGCCTCAATAAAAATGTGGCTCAGTGGCTCACGTCTGTAATCCTAGCACTCTGGGAGGCCAAGGTGGGTGGATTACTTGAGCTCAGGAGTTTGAGACCAGGCTGAGCAACAGTGAAACCCCGTCTCTTAAAAAAAATAGCCAGGCAGTGGCAGGTGCCTGTTCTAATTATGCGGGAAGCTGAGGCAAGAGGATTGCTTGAGCCCAAGAGTTTGAGGTTGCTGTGCGCTGTGATGCCACGGCACTCTACCTAGGGCAACCATAGTGAGACTTTCTCAAAAAAAAGAAAGAAAGAAAAGAAAAGAAAGTGCACTGTGCAATAAATTCTCAACCCTGTGAAGAGTGTCAGTAACTTGGATGGGCAATTTCAGTGAGGTAGAGGAGACCACAACCCACTGAAGCGTGATGAAGGAATAGCAGAGGAAAGGAATTGGAATAGTGGGTTTGGCTATGGAGAAATTGATAGCATAACCCGCTCTGTAAACAATTTTCAGTGGCCTCTATGTGTTTTTTAATAGTCCCCTCCCTGAATTTACTACTTGATCTTTTGAGTTATTTCCCCCAAATCATTGATTTTCTGCAAGACAAAAGAACTGAGATTCTGAAGGAGGAATCCTCTGGGCAGACGTCCCCTACAACCTGCTCCCAATGTATGTTGGGGAGCCCCTTGTTATACCTTGACTTGCCCCAAAGAACGTGGCTCCTCCTCTGTAAGCCCAGGATCTCTGTTAATCAGGGAGCCAGATCGGAAGCAGCTTCTCCTGTTTTCTTGGCAAGATGTCTGTTCTATTAAAAAATTCCTTTCTGGCTTGGTGCCCATAGCTCAGTGAGTAGGGTGACAGCCATATCCATGGAAGACGGTGGGTTCGAGCCCCACCTGGGCCTGCTAAAGAACAATGATAACTGCAACCAAAAAATAGCCGGGTATTGTGGTAGGCGCCTGTAGTCCCAGCTACTTGGGAGGCTGAAGCAAGAGAATTGCTTACGCCCAAGAATTTGAAGTTGCTGTGAGCTGTGATGCCACCACACTCTACCGAGGGCGACATAGTAAAACTCTGTCTCAAAAAAAAAAAAAAAATTCCTTTCTTCCTTGGTAATCCTTGTCTCAATAACTGAATCTTGGTCCAATACGTAATTGGATATATGCCAAAACAGTTATGAGTCTTACACATGATGGTGTTGCCAGAGTTTGATGGCTACAAGCAAGAAGAGAAGGAAAGCTTCCCTCAGCAGCTGCCTGGCCACATTTGCTGTAGGGCAGCTTTGCACTCCCTGCAGCTCTGCCATTAAAAGCCTCCAACAATTTGGTGGTTACCTGATTGCCTCCAAAGAAAAGAACTCTGGATTTGGATTTTGACACTAGCACCTGGACTGAGAAGTGCTATTGGAAGGTATTCCCTTGTGGGGGACACCTCTCTCAGGTGGGGGAATTCTGAGGGAAATCCAGTTTGTTTGGGGTTGGGTAAGCCCCTCACTATTCGTGAGAGTGGGAATTAAACTAACTCTTACGGTGTAGTGCTCCCAGGGCTTGTTAGTTGAACAGCAGTTCATTTATTTGGAACCTCTTGAACTTTTCTTTATATTGAGTGTTTATCTGTATTAGTATGTGGTATGTACACGTGGAATCTTTGTCTCTAATCCTGTATCCTTTAAATTTGCTGCTGGTGGCATTATAAGCACAGTTGAAGGTGTGGGAGGTTGAAGTACAGCTCTGTTCTGCAGTCTGGAAGATTAGAAGACATCTCTGTCCTAATATCTGGGAGACTGAAAGGTCTCACCATCCAGGATGGCGGCCTGGATGCAGGGATGCACATTGCTGACAGGGAAAGAGGAATGGAAACATAACATACAGGGACTTCTGTGGAACTTCAGAGAATCCTATAGCTAGAGTTCTGAAACAAAGGCAATTGAAACTTTGTGTGTATGTTTATACGTCTTTTGTGTATGTACATGCACACTTATGTTATGTGTACATGGCACAAAAATAGGCTTATAAATAAAAAGAGTTCTCATAAATTAAATAAGCCCAAATGCTTTTCAAGTTCACGTTAATTAAGCAATCTTTGGTAATCAAGCTAGTTTTTTTAAATTTTTGATGAAATCACAATAAAAACATCTACACAATTGTTAGCATACATTTTCTCTTGGGCTTACTGGTTATTTTTATATTTGAAAGTGTCAAGGTGGGGCAGCATCTGTGGCTCATTGAGTAAGGTGCCGGCCCCCTATACTGAAGGTGGTGGGTTCAAACCCGGCCCCAGCCAAACTGCATCAAAAAATAGCCAGATGTTATGGTGGACACCTGTAGTCCCAACTACTCGGGAGGCTGAGGCAAGAGAATCACCTAGGCCCAAGAGCTGGAGATTGCTGTGAGCTGTGTGACATGATGGCACTCTATCGTGGGCGATAGAGTGAGACTCTGTCTCTAAAAACATAAAGAAAGAAAGTGTCAAGGTGTGACACAAAGGTTATAAAACTAAAAACCCAGGCAAAACAAAATGATCTGTGTTTATATGATTTTTAGTAAGTAAAGCTACATTTAACATAGTTGGTTTAATTAAAAAAAAAGCTAAATCTCCTGAGTTATCAGCAGAAATACCTATGTTTAACTTTAAGTTTCTTACATAAAAATGTAGGCATGTCTAAAAAAAGATATATCAGGAAATTAGAATAAATCCAAAACTAAGTAAATGATAGCACAAAACCAGAAACGTATTGTCAAAGGTTTATGAAACAATTTTGGTTTGGGTCACTCTTTCTAAGCACTGGTTACAAGATAGCCTGTTATATGTACATGTTGTTGCCATACCACATGACTTTGCCTACAAAACTCTTTTTTATTATGATTTTTTAGTTTTATTTTTGAGACATAGACTCACTATGTCGCCCTTGGTAGAGTGCTGTGATGCTCACGGCAACTGCCAACTCTTGGGTTTAAGCGATTCTCTTGCCTCAGCCTCCCAAGTAGCTGGGATTACAGGTGCCCGACACAACTCTTGGCTATTTTTTCATTGCAGTTGTCATTGTTGTTTAGCTGGCCTGGGCTGGGTTCAAACCTGCCAGGGTCGGTGCATGTGGTCGGCACCCTAGCCACAGTGCTACGGGCGCCAAGCCTAGAAAACATTTTTTAGAAGAATACTTTTTTTTTTTTTTTGAGACAGAGAATCTCACTTTGTTACTCCTAGTAAAGTGCCATGGCGTCATAGCAACCTCAAACTCTTGGGCTCAAGCAATCCTCTTGCCTCAGTCTCCTGAGTAGTTAAAACTACAGGTGCCCACCACCACCTGGCTATTTTTAGACTCTTGCTGGGGAGTCTTGCTGTTGCTCAGGCTGGTCTCAAACTCCAGAGCTCAAGTAATCTACCCACCTTGGCCTCCTAGAGTGCTAAGATTATAGGCATAAGTCCCTGACTTTTTTTTTTTTTTTTTTTTTGCTTTTGAGATGGTCTCACTCTGTTGCCCTGGGTTGAGTGCTGTGGTGTTAACATAGTTCATGGCAAACTCAAATTCTTAGGCTCATGGGATTATCTTGCCTCAGTCTCCCCAGGCACCTGCCACTGGGCTAGTATTTTCCTACAGACAGGGTCTCACTCTTGCTCAGGCTGGTCTTGAACTCCTAAGCTCAAGCAATCCACCCTCCTCAGCCCCTCAGAGTGCAAGGATGACAGGCATGAACCACTGGACCCAGTCTTAAAAAAGAATTCTTGACCTGTAACCCTAGCACTCTGGGAGGCCAAGGCGAGTGGATTGCCTGAGCTCAAGGATCAAGACCAGCCTGGGCCAGCTTGAGACCTCATCTCTAAAAAAAATAGTGGGGTGTTTTGGTGGACACCTGTAGTCTCAGCTACTTGGGAGGCTGAGGCAAGAGAATCACTTGAGTCCAGGAATTTGTGGTTACTGTGAGCTATGACACCACAGTACTCTACCAAGGATGACAAAGTGAGATTCTGTCTCAAAAAAAATTAAAAATAAAGAATTCTTGAACTGTTAATTTGCATATAATAATTTATTTCAAAGTAAACAAAATAATTATTCTTAGAGTCCAAAGAGAATCTCAAAACAATCTTATACTTTGGAAGTATCACATGAAATTGAATTTATACAGAACTTGAATTCAAGTAGAAAAATGTACTGAATTTGAATTAAAGTAGAAAAATCTTTGAAACTAGTTATATTGTTTTTAAGTTTCTTTCTTTCTTTCTTTCTTTATTTTGAGACAGAGCCTCAAGCTGTCACCCTGGATAGAGCGCTGTGACATCACAGCTCACAGCAAACTCTAATTCCTGGGCTCAAGCGAGTCTCCTGCCTCTGCCTCCCAAGTAGCTGGGACTACAGGCACCTGCCACAACACCCGGCCATTTTTTGGTTGCAGTCATCATTGTTGTTTGGCAGGCCCGGGTTGGATTCGAACCCACCAGCTCAGGTGTACGTGGCTGGCTCCTTTGCCTGTTGAGCCACATTTACATCGTTTTTAAATGGCTTGCTCTTGATACTTATGTAATAAAAATGTTATGACTTCATGTCATTATTTGGCATGCTAGGGATTAATGTTAAAGCCTTATTTGGTCTATAGTTAGATGAATCATGTCAATACATTTTATTTTGGGGCTCAGCACCTGTAACTCAGAGGGTAGGGCGCCAGCCACATACACTGGAGCTGGCAGGTTCGGATCCAACCTGGGCATGCCAAACAACAATGACAACCAAAAAATAGCTGGGCACTGTGGTGGGCGCCTGTAGTCCCAGCTTCTTGGGAGGCTGAGGCAAGAGAATTGCTTAAGCCCAAGAGTTTCAGGTTGCTATAAGCTGTAAAGCCACAGCACTCTACCCAGGGCGACAGCTTGAGACTCTGTCTCAAAAATATATGTATATATATTTTGAGATATTGGTGTTTTGGGAAGATCATATTAGTTAACATCTTTAAGCAGGATGTATTCTAAAACTTCTATCATATGTATGGAACTTAAAGATGTCATATTTTCAGAATAGCTAGTATTATTATTAGAATACTTACATTTGGAAGACAGTGAAGATGGCTATCTGTAGCCAGATTTCCACAGAGGTTCCTATCCAGAAGGAAAATTAAAGGACAGAAACTCAGCAAGAAAGCCGATGGTTTGGATCTGAGCCAAAAGAAAAGGTCGAAGAGTGCACATCAACCTTGCTAGGGCAACCTGAGACCCCGAGGACACAAATTAAAAGGTACAGAGCACATCACCACGCGGACAGGAGTCCCCTTCCCCATGAGAGAGGTTCGCAGTATACTCCATACCTCCATACAAACAAGCAAGCAGAGTTCGGATGTCCTCCCACTCTACCACACGGGAGAGACCCTCTAAAAACCAGACCTCCTTCCTCTA
>CAUYON010108487.1:0-20193 GCA_963573935.1 Arctocebus calabarensis
AATATGAATAATCCACATACTCTTTTGCCTTGTTGTAACATAGTACAGATGTTGAAGATCCCAGAAACTAAGCCATGTGCCCTAATAGTACCCCCACTTCCATTAGAGTTTGGTGTAAGCCATTCAAATGGCATCAAATTATATATATTTGTTTGGTCATTGTCCATGACATTATTTACCTATCTTTATAATACACATATTATACATATATATGTATTTATCCTATGTGCCATTAAAGGATAATTATTTTTTTTAAAAGGCAATGTTCAGATTGTCTTTTTTTAAAAGGCAATGCTCAGATCCTGTAGCTCAGAGGCTAGGGTGCTGGCCACATACACTGGGACTGGTGAGTTGAAACCTGGCCTGTCCACACAATAACAACAACAACAACAACAAAAATAGCCCAGCATTCTGGCGGGTGCCTGTAGTCCCAGCTACTTGGGAGTCTGAGGCAAGAGAATTGCTTAAGCTCAAGGGTTTGAGGTTGCTGTGACAACTGATGCCACAGTACTCTACCCAGGGTGACATAGTGAGACTCTGCATCAACAACAACAACAAAAAGAATGAGGCAAGATTTTGAACAAAATCAACCACAGAAGATGGTGGAACAGAGAATAAACTGTCAGAATGGACTGGGTGGTCTTTACATGTAGGGCTTCGTTCTAAAACTAGAGACAGCACTTCTGTGTTGTCAGTTAAACATAAAGGAGCAATTTAAAATTAATTGCTGTTTAATTTTATCAGAAAAGTTTTTGTGGGTTGTAGTTGAGAGTACTCTGAAAGTTACAAGATTTGCCTAAGCTTCAACATTTTGCACTAGTTAAAGGGGAATATTTCATGCACGGTATTATTTTTTAAATGAATTATCTGAATTCTCTTATGTTTTCATTGGGTTGTGAGGACAGTGTATAAATATTCCACCCCCCAAAACTATAAGTGTTTATTTTCTCATTGTGTCCCTGCAGTTCTCACATTTTTGGGGGTTCCACATTAACTGAAACGTGGGTATGTGAGCTGGGTTCCTATCTGCTTTGTTCCTCATGCAAAGTTAGTGTTGCCTACCTTTACAAATTTTAAAGGAATTGCCTTGCTTACCAAGTGCATTTTTCTGTATTTAGGCTATTAAAATAGCTACTGAGAGCAAACGTTCTGCTCTTGGGGTATGTATTTCTGGTCTTAAGCAATATCGCTGAGCTCTCTGCTGCAAATCAAATGGATGCTTTACGCTTATGGGATTGTATGGCTCCAAGTGTTATTTGGTATCCTTCTGCGTGCAGAGCAGAAAGGAACTCCGCAGAAAAGGAAATGAAGTTTTTTTATTATACTTGCTGGGGAACTCAATCACCATTTGGAAAGGAAATGGGAGGTATTTATTCTGAAAGACAATTTCTTGAAGAAGTTAAATAGAATTCAATTTCTATTTCTACAATTTCAGTTTACTATATAAAATGTAATTTACTAACATGTTGTAGGAAAACAAATGCTGCTTTTTTTATAGGTTAATCAGCTTGTGGAATTAGTGATAAAGAACTGCAGTAACATCTTTGGAGGACACATCACTGCTCTGTTTGGACAGTCATCTGGAATATGAAATATTCAAGAAAAGGCCTCAGGTACTGTCAATCAATGGGTTGCTTTTTGTGAAAAATTGACACATGTTTCTGAAGATGCTGGCACAGTTGTTTTCTTCAAAGTCTTTGAAACTGAAGGAAAGCAAGCCTCTTATTTAACTCAATAGATCTCAGGGTTTCTCATCATTTCATAGAAGGCCTGCCAACAGGTCAGGGTATTTTAACAGGATGGTAGGGTTAAATAAGGAGTGTGCTAAGTTCCTAGCTTTCATAAGTTACCAGAGGCAGCATAGTTTGAATCTTTTTTTGAAAAATAAAACTTTATAAGGAATTCTAATGTATGCAGTATTTATTGTTGAACCTGGAATAGAAAGCTCAGAAGTAATAGAGGCAGGACTGGTGTTCTTACCCTTCCTTTGTTTTGCTCCCTACTTCTTGAGAATCTTCTGAGAATTCCACTGTGCTATGATGTCATTCGACAACAACTTGCATTATTAGCAGATAGGCAGATGTTAAAATCAAAGAGAAAGAAATCTCCAGGTTATGAATTCCCACCATATCACCAGCTACTAGTTACGTTGTCTTTGGCCAATTATTGTATAGTGATCATCACTATTTTCATCTATAAAATGTGGATGGAAATTTCTTTGTTATTTCAAATATTAAATAAGATAATGGATATTAAAGAACCTTCAATGAAAGAAACTGATAGGCTTAGTGTATGGATTTCTTAAGAGTAGAGTTAAATATGTTTAACATCCAGAAATCCATGTTAGAAGGTACAGTCTTATGCAGAATATGGAATTATTTTTTCACTTTTTTTTTTTTTATTACCACTTAGTCTGATGACATGTTCATTATTTTGGGAAAATTGTGCATAGAGGAAGACCATTCATCAGGACCTGAGATAAATCTAGCACACCCCAACTGGCATTTCTCCTTTTATTCTATATTTAACATTTGGGGTAATATTGCAATAGTTTCTTTATTGGCAGCAGGAATTGAAATGCATTACCTGCAAAGAGATTAAAACTAAGCATCACAGTTCATTTCTAAGGGAATAAGGGTTTTATCTTTTCTAAGTAAAAGTGTAATCATGTTTGTTATTTTGACAGATGCATCTAGCCTTCCAGTGAGCAATGCTTTCTCTTTGAGAGCTTAAAGAATAAATAAGCAACTGTGCTGATGGCCCATACAGTGATACATCAAAGAAAATGGCCAAATGAACATAAGTATTGACTCCCTTTTAATGTATCTGGACTCTGGCCTTGACGCCCTTGACGCCCTTGAATTCTAAATGAGGCTCTGAAGGCTGTACGACTTTAGCTCAAATGCACCACCCTCTTAAAAAGAAGCCAATGGATGTAACAATGTGTGGACGTATCCCACCCTGTAATCCTGGCAAGGTTCTGTCTGGCACTTGTCCACAGGTGCAGCGCAAGTTGATAAAAAAATAAAAAATTCTGTAAGCTGTCATGTATATGCTCCATCTGATGTACAGGGCTAAGCCTAACAGCTGTGGCTCACATGTACCTCAGGCTAGTTGGGAGCTGATTTCCCAGCAGCAATTTAGTAAGCCAGAAGAAGAGTTCCTATCTTCAATCCTCTTCAACAAATTATCGCCAATGTAGCATTCTTTAACCAGCAAATTAAGTTTTGAATTTGATAGAGGAATCAAATCTTCTCCTGACATGCAAACATGAAGTGAAGCTGAATAGCTCCTATCTTGAGAAAATGCATCTGACTTCCATGAAGAAATCAACAAAGATGATGAAAGTTTGAAAAAGCCTGAAACTAAGCATGAAAGCGCACAAAGTCAGGCAATTCATCACAATGAGAAGGAGGAAGAGGAGGAGATGGGGAACAACAAGACACACCCGAAAGTGATTTTGTTTCCTTAATAGTTTCCTTGAACAGATTAATATGGAGATAGATATGATTAGGTTATGTAGTCGATTTTTCAGGGTTAGAGTCTGAGTTCTAGGTGTGTCCACCTAGGATGTGTGCAATATGTCCATGCAGTGTACCTGTTGCATGGAAATTTATTTTTTATTTTGTTTGTTTTTTTAATAAAATAAATAAATAAATATTAAATATTTATTTAATAACATAAATAAATTTTTATTATAAAGACATGATATAAAACATTTTCTTTTCATAAAGATTCTTCCATGTGATACATTTAATGGAAAACAGCACATCATTTAAACAGTCCAGTAAGAACATTTGATTATTCTTTCTGACCGTAGAACTTTTCTTTGTAAAATTTGTTTATATTCTCATGTGCTTTTCCAACTCGAAATTGGTTTACTTTTAACACATCATATGACTAGAGGAGATGATATGTGGAATCCAGATGCACACTCAGAAGCAGCTTATAGCAGGACTGGTGCATTAAGATCTGTTGCTTTTTTTCTCATCAAGCAAATAAGCAGTAACCCCTGTTAGATTCTGATGAATTTTTCTTAGTGTTTTGTATGACAATTTTCTGATTTTCAATTCTTTTATATAGAGTTGCTTGGATTTCCGAAATGTGGTTTTGTTGACTTCTTCTTGAGAAGTTACTGTTATGGAGATTTCAGATTCCAGATATGCAATACTGGATTTCATCTGAGCTCCTGCTGAAATAATATGCTCTGATTTTCCTTGAGATGATGTTCCAGTTGAACTTGCATATGACACATATTTCTCAATGCAGTCCAGTGCCTTTCCAAAGTTTTCTTTCAATTTTGAATTTTCTATTTCAAGGCTTTGCATGTGGTCTTCCATCATCTTTTTCAATTTAACAGCCTCTGCTAATTGATCCTCCAGAGACTTTTGCACGAAACTTGCACTTAACAGGTCTTTCTCATACTGGTTGAGTTTTTCAGCTTGGTCTTTGACAGTAAGTTTTAATTTGGAATTTGCCATTTTGATCTTTTCCCATTGGTCTAGCATCTTCTCAGCACAGTGTTCTTCCTCTTTGAGTTGATCCTCTACTTCTTGCAATTGATTTGTCATCTGACTTATTTTTCTTATTGAATGTTGGGTCTCGTCTTCTAAATGACTGTGACAACGTGATGTAGTCTCTAGTAAGGTCTCCGATCTGGATAGTTTCTGCCTAGTGTCACACAGTTCTTGGTGAAGTTACTTCAAAACTGCTTCTCTCTTCACTTTCTCCTTTTTACAGTAATTGGTACTGCTTTTCTTTTAAGTGATTGCATTCATCAAGCAACTTCTTGTTTTTCTCTTCCGAAAGCAGACTATACCTTTCATGGCCTATTTCAAGAGCCTTCATCGCTGCTGCTCACAGACTGTCTCGGGGGTTTGCCTTCTCATTATCAGCAGAATCTTTGTGAACATCATCTAGTTGTTGTTGAAGTGACATAGTTTTACATTGCAGTCCAGATAGTATCTGCTCTAAAGACTCCTGCTTTACAATGTACGTACTCCCTGTACTTTGTTCACTTTAGTACTTTAGTTGAATGTTCTGCTTTTCAAACTGTGCTTTCATCAGGTCTCTCTATGCAACTTCTAGAGCAAAAATTGTCTCTTGAAGAGCATCTTTCAAGTGACAGAACTCAGCTTGCAGGCAACTGAATTTCTCTCCTGTGACACAAAGTTGTTGGAAGAGGGTATCAGCACGAGAGTTCATATATTCCAGTGTACCAGACCACTCTTTTTTTGTTCTCTGTACAATGAAAGCCAGGTCTCTTTGGGAGTCCTGACTTCGGTCACACTCACGGATAGCATCTGACAGTCTCAGACAGTTTTTCCTGGTTTTCTTTTGCTTCCTTCAGTTTAGCTTGTAGTACTTTATTCTCCTCTCTTAGTTTGTTGAGCTGGCTACTATACTGGGCTGTTACTTTCATAAACCTTTCCTCACTGAGCTTCACAGTATTTTCAAGGTCATCAGTCTTTTCTTTGATGATTTCCAAGTGGTTCTTGTCTTTCCCCTCATTCTGCATTTTCATTCTCTCTACTTTGTATCGTAGCAGATCTCTTTCATTTTCATGTCTTTGAGAATTCTTTACAGTGATTTCCATGTTGTTTTGTGAGAAATGTAAAATTCTTACCATTAACAGAAGGCAACTCATAATCCCCTGAGGCTCCTTCAGATGACCAAGTTAGGACATCATGGTCATACATGGTGTGTATTTGTTTTTTCATCTTGTTCTTTTTCTTAGATGTTCTTTTTGCAGGCCTCTTCCACTTTTCATTCTCCTTCCTAGAATTCTGCTGATTGTAGGTTTCTCCAGCCTTTCTTTGTCGAATTAATCCATCATCACTACTATCATCAGTCCCAGAATCACAGATGTATTTAGATACATCTACCTCATTATCTTCACACTTCCTTTGTTTTTTAACCAGATCTCCACTGCTTTTGCCTTTCTCCGTGGGTCCAGAAGTCTCATGGTGTCTCCATGTGTCCCCCAGAGGGATGTTTCTGGGCGGATACTACCAGCCAGAGATGCCTGAAGTCTCTCTCCAGTCTCACCTTGCCCAGTTGCAAGGAAGCCATTCCTCGGCCACCATCTTGCTCCAGAAGTCCTGTAAAGAATTTTTTAAAGTAAAGGAATCTTTTCTAAAAGATATTAAGAATGTTCCTCACTTCAAAAAGCAATTTCCTAAAGTAATATTATCATGTGTTATCCTTAAACAAACTTGTAGTATATTTATTTATTTATTTATTTGTATTGTTGGGGATTCATTGAGGGTACAGGAAACCAGGTTACACTGATGGCATTTGTTAGGTAAAGTCCTTCTTATACTTGTGTCTTGCTCCCAAAGGTGTGTCACACACCAAGACCCCCACCCCCTTCTGTCCTCCCTTCTCTCTGCTCTCCCCTTCCCCACTCCCCACTGTGTACTAGGTCATTAATTGTCTTCATAACAAAATTGAATACATAGGATTCATGCTTCTCCATTCCTATGATGATTTACTAAGTATAATGTGTTCCACGTCCATCCAAAAGATGTACAGTCTCTCTTTTTTAATGGCTGCATATTATTCCATGGTATATATATATACCAGAGCTTGTTAATCCATTCCTGGGTTGGTGGGCATTTAGGCTGTTTCTATATTTTTGTTTGTAAATTGAGCTGTGATAAATCATCTGGTGCAAGTATGGGATTGCAGAATCAAATGGGAGGTCTAGCTTGAGTTCTTTGAGTTCTCACTCTATGCCCCAAGGGTTAAGGCTGCAAGGTGTCTCAGTCCTGGCCTTTAGGCTGCTCAGTCACTATATTACTCACTCCTGCCTGATGCTTGTTCTGCAACCCTGAGTGTCTTCCAAAAAGGTTGTATTAGTTTGCAGTCTGACCAACAGTGTAAAAGTGTTCCCTTCTCCCCACATCCACGCCAGCATCTGCAGATTTGAGATTTTGTGATGTGGGCCATTCTCACTGGGGTTAAATGGTATCTCAGGGTGGTTTTGATTTGCATTTCTCTAGTAATTAGGGATGACGAGCATTTTTTCATGTTTGTTAGCTATTCGTCTCTCTTCTTTAGAGAAGATTTTATTCATGTCTCTTACCCATTGATAATGGGATTGTTGGTTTTTTTCATGTGAATTAATTTGAGTTCTCTATAGATGCTAGTTATCAAGCTTTTGTCTGATTCAAAATATGCAAATATCCTTTCCCATTGTGTAGGTTGTCTATTTGTTTTGGTTGTTGTCTCCTTAGCCATACTTAGAAGGTTTTCAGTTTAATTAAGTCCCATTTGTTTATTTTTGTTTTTGTTGCAATTGTCACAGATGTCTTCTTCATAAAGTCTTTCCCCAGGCCAGTATCTTCCAGTGTTTTTTCCTATGCTTTCTTTGAGGATTTTTATTGTTTTATGCCTTAAATTGAGGCCTTTTATCTATCTTGAATCATTTATTGTGAGTGGAGAAAGGTGCGGGTTCAGTTTCAGTTTTTTACATATGGATATCCAGTTCTCCCAGCACCATTTATTGAATAGGGAGTCTTTCCCCCCAGTGTACGTTCTTGTTTAGTTCCTCAAAAATTAGGTGCCTATAAGATGTTCGTTTCATTTCCTAGTTTTCAGTACCATGCTGTTTTGACCACTATGGCCTTGTAGTACAGCCTAATGTCTGGTATGCTTTGCTGATGATATTATCTTATACTTAAAAGAACCCTAAAGACTCAACCGCAAGACTCCTGAATGTAATGTAATGTCTCAGGATTTAAAATCAATCTCAATCTTAGTAATGTCTCAGGATATAAAATCAATGTTCACAATTCAGTAGCCTTTGTATACATCAATAACAGCCAAGATGAGGAGCTAATTAAGAATACAACTCTCTTAACCATAGCTTCAAAAAAAATGAAATACCAAGGAATATATGTAAAAAAGAGGTGAAAGACTTATATAAAGAAAATTAGGAAACTCTAAGAAAAGAACTAGCAGAAGACATTAACAAATGGAAGAGCACACCAGGCTTTTGGCTGAGGAGAATCAACATTGTGAAAATGTCCATATTGTCCAAAGCAATCTATAGATTTAACACAATCCCCATTAAAATAACAACAGCATATTTTGAAAAACTGGCAACGATAATTCTTCATTTGGTATGGAACCAGAAAAAAAACCTGTATTGCCAATGCAATTCTTCGCAATTTTGTGTTTGTTTATTTTTTTAATTAAGTCATTTGTCCATAGATCATATTATGGCATTATGGGATTCGATGTGTTGATTATTTGTACAAACTGGAGTGCTTACATGCTACTAATCAAAATAGCTTTTGTTTTTTAAACATGTTCCAGAAAAGGCTGATCTGTAGCCAAGATTAAGAATTACTTTGGTGGAATCTTCATAAAGGTCCCTGTTTGGCTATGTCTTTTCCATAACCTTTATGATCAGGAGACAAATCTCAAGTTGGCAACTCACGCAACTCAGATCCTGGGAAGACAGATATACAAAGCAGAGAGGCTGGAGCTGGGTCGGATCATGAGCTGCGAAGGTACAAAGGCTGGAGCTGTCGCTGCAAGACGAGCCCACACCGCCCCCTTCCTCCTGGAGTGCTGGGCAGCTGCACTCGGACTCCACGCAATCAACTAGACTCAGGCAAACACCAGACACCAGGCTGATCCTTCTCTGTGCCTTCCACCCTACCCCCCCAGCTTGACTAGCCCTTAGCAAATAGTGAATAAACAGCTCTAGTGTGACATCACAGGAAAACAGTTATACTCACAGGAGCAAGATTTTGAGAAACAAACAATTTGAGGGGAAAAAAGAAAAAATCAGGATCAAATGTGATTTCTAAAGTGAGTAATCATGCTAGCTACTATTGCTCAAATAATTAGTCAAGTGAAGACTGTGTTTGGCAGATGAAGTTTTTAACCATTCAGTATATAATCCTTCCTTTTTCTCCTTTATAACAGGACAGTTTTCTTCAAGGAAATGTGATTCATCCAGGGGCAGCCACGGTACTAGCCAAGGAGATGTTAGTCCACTGAAGGTTCTTAGAAAAAGTCTTATTTCTGCATAAATGAGAATAGCTACAGGCGGTTCTACCTTTCTCTCCCTACCATTCTCTTTGTCCTTCCCACCTTGAACAGGGATGCAATGTCTGGAGCTATAGCAGCCCCTTTTGACAACGAGGCCTAGATGTCCCAGAAATGCTCAACCTGATGTCATAGAACCTACCTTCACACTTCTGGCTGTGTGAGAAAAATGAACCTCTCTTCATTTAAGCCAACATAGGGGGTTTTCCTGTTTCTTGTTACTGAGTACATCTCAACAGATACACAAATACAATATGACTTTTCACAGCACATAGAACCCACTTTTTTTGTTTGTTTTTTTGTTTGGTTTAACAATTCTATTTCCAAACACAGTATTTCCCAACAGTTTCTAAAAACTATTTACAAAATGTTATTCTACTACTACTACCTTTTACTACATAAAACACTTCTAAATATCTAGAAAGACTAGATATTTCATATAAGAACTTGTCCACTATGTACACAGCACTGTTAAATAAAATTGCACACACAGCAATGGTTATAATCTGAGGTATATGACCATTTTGGCTTTGAATCATTCCTTCCTTATTTCTGAGAACTCAAGTTTTCACTGAGAAATGGTGGCTTCTTTGGAGGGATCAGAAGTTGATCTCAATAAAAATACTTACTTGCATAAATATTTTACTCAATAAACATTTAACAAGTGCCTACCATGGGCCTTATACTATGAGAACCATGAAGATACTGAGCTCCTCTAGGAAGCCAAAACTTAATGGGAGAATCAGATAATATGCAAGAGGAAAAGCCAAAGTCCCCAGACCCTAGGTGGCCTGGCTCCAATTCCCCTCCCACTCCCCACACTGGCCTCGGTGACATTTTTGTGCCTGTCATGTTCTTCCTGAGCAGAATGGGACATCATCTTAGGAGATGCTAAGAAATGTGGATAACAATGCAGTCCACCCAACCAACAGCAAGGAAGCATTTGCTCTGGCTTATACTTGAAAGACACTCTGAAGTGAGCCTGCATCTCCTGTGATAGTTAGATGTTAACAAAGTGATCTCCCAAAATTCTTCCAAACTATGCCTTGAGTCAAACACAACCTAATTAATGTGAAATTAATAAATATTTCATTAAAAAGAAATGGATTCCATCTTTCATTAAAAATGTCCACAGGAATAATGAAGGCTACTAGGAAATGTATCATATTTAAGAATTCTATAAATGGGGTGGCACCTGTGGTTCAATGAGTAGGGCGCTGGCCCCATATACAGAGGGTGGTGGGATCGAACCCGGCCTCTGCCAAAAAACACACACACATACAAAAAGAATTCTATAAATGATTCTGACATAATAACAGCTAAGTTGAGACTTAGAGAAGTTGGGCAACTTGCTGAGAGTCACTTAGTTGGTCCAGGATTTCAACTCAGCTCTTTAAAATTTAAGACAAAGCCATTGAACTATTACACTATGAGCTAATTAACTCACTTTCTTAACAAGAGCAATCGCATATTGAGACCTCACTGGTGGCAGACACATTCCTGGGCTTCGATATACATCAGCTGCCGTCTGTCCCACTGCTGACTCTGGTCCTGCCTCGGGACCTTCTCATCTGCTGCTCCCTTTATCTAAACTGTCCTCTTCCCTGTATCTGCAAATGGCCCATGAGCGTCTCAGCAGTTAGGTCTTAGCTCTAATGTGTCTTCTCAGATAGGCGACCCGTGGCCCCCTGACCACCAGTGAAGCAGTCTTAATCTCCCAGGTGACTGCACCATCAATTTCCTGAAGATCAGCTATCACCAAAGGAAAGTGTCACACTCATTTATTGTTGGTATGTTTGTCTGTCTCTCTTACTAAACTGTCCGTTCTGTGGCATCAGGGAAGTTGCTCAGCCTGTTCACCACACCCTCACAGGAGCCTAGAATAATGTCAGGACAGAGCCAGCTGTCCATAAACATTTACTGTCCAACTCAAAACCCTGCTGTGTATTCTACCATGCTACTATTATCTTGGAGATCCAGTATCAACAATACTCCCAAGAGAAAAAAAATTTTAAGGAAAAAAATCCTGATAAGCCAAATGTTTCTGAACATTCAAACTTGCAAACATATATGCAAAATCTAATCCCTGCTTAATTCCTTAATGGATTTGTTGCAGTCTGGGCACTAAATTGGTTAGGCTGCTATGAAACAAATGTTTTTGTTTTTGTTTTTCACACTATGAAGTCACAAGCAGCTGTGCAAGCCTGGAATGAGGCTTTCCTCCCTCTCATGTGGAACTAGACAATAATAATAGGCTGGGATATGGAAGTGATCATCGCTGCATAATAAGGCAGTGCTGTGTCTGGAACTATCATTCAAGCAACTCTTGCTCATTTTATAGCTTGAAATGCTCATATTAGAAAAAATAAAGGTCTAAATCAATAATCAAAGATTTCACATTAAAAATCTAAGACTATAAACTGACCATGAAAATAAGAGAAAGAAGGCAAATTGATCATACCAAAAATGAAAGAGGAATATCACTGCAGATGCTACAGAAATCAAAAGGACCACGTAAAACTGTTACCAATTACTTTACACCAATGCATCTTCCAAGATAGAGAAAATTGACACATTCCTAGAAAAATAACTTACTGAAATTCATGTAAAAAAAGAGAAAATCTGAGTAAATTTTCTTAAAAAGTTAATTTTGTGGTGAAAAGTCTTACCAGAAAGAAATCTCCATACCTAGATGATTCCATTTGCAAATACTATCAAACATTCAAAGACGAAAAACCAACTTTGCACAAACTTAGTGAGAAAAAGGAACATGTCCCGACTAATTTTAAGAGACCTCATAAAACATCTAGCCCTCAAGGAAAAAAAAAAATGTTCTCCTAGTGTGGCAGTCAACATACAAGAGATGTGTGAATTATAAATGCTTTACAAGGTCCAGGCTCAAAGCTAACATGAGCTAAATACAACTCACATGACAATTAATGTGTTAAGATATGAAACTGGACAAGTTCACGAACGCATCCTAGAAAAAGCGCTGCACCCCTCACTGCTGAATGTCACGAGGGTCACCTTCAAAATGCTCCCCTTAGAAAGCTATGCACCAACGCCAGTGCCTACTCCGCCCTCAAAAGCACTTTGGGAACTCTTTTTCTGAAATGTCCCTCAGAGCTGTTATTGTACAGGGCCTGACAATTAAGGTCGTGAACACATCCTAGAAAAACTGCCATATACCTCATTGCTGAACATCACTGCGGTCACCAGATGGCTCCCCGGGGAGCACTTTGAAGGTGGCTGCAGTGATATTCAGCAATAAGGTATGTAGCACATTTTCTAGGATGAATTCTCAAACTTAACTATCAGATCTTGCATAAAAATCAATTATATTTTCACATCTAGCATTAAATAATTAAACACTAACAAAAACAATTTCATTATAACAGTATCAAAAACCCTCAGGAACTATTCAGGAAAAACATTAACATAAAAAAAGGCCAGGGCAGCACCTGTGGCTCAAAGGGGTAGGGCACTGGCTCCACCTGCCGGAGGTGATAGGTTCAAACCCAGCCCTGGCCAAAAACTGAAAAAAAAAAAAAAAAGCCAAAGCTCCCCAAAATAACAAAACATTCCTAAAATAATTTTTTAAGACCTAATACAAATAGATATACATAACAATAGATATTTCATATTTGTGGATTACCAAACTACTTTTAAGATGTCAATTTTTTCCAAATTGATATACAGATTTAATACAATACCAATTATAACTCCATCAGTTTTTTGTAGAATTGATAAGTAAAATTTCTATGGAAATCTAATGACCTAGAACATCCAAAACCATACAGAAAAATAATAATTTTGGAGGATTTACATTACCTGATTTCAGGACTTATTAGAAACATGCAGTAATTAACATAGTCTGGTACTTGGATAAATATTTACAAGTGCATCAAATGAACAGAATAAAAAGCCCAGAAGAAGACTTCCCATTCATCTGGACAGGAAAGCAATCTAATAAACAAAAGTATTTTGAAGAAAGAGATATTCTTACGGGGGTGAGGGAGGAGTAAACATTGACCCTATTACACACCATACAAAGAAAACTAGTTCAAGATAAAACACAGAACTAAATGTATAAACTAAAGCTATTAATATAAATCCTTCAAAGAGCAAACACAGGAAAATAGCTTCATGATGTCAGTATTTTTTCTTATGCCAAATTTTCATATGCAAGATACATAAAACAATGACTCAAAAAAGAAAAACACTCAACCACTCAACAAATTAGACTTCAGCAAAATTTAAAACTTCCAGCATCAAAACATACCGCTAATAAAGTTGTTTTTTTTTTTAGAGACAGAGTCTTACTTTATTGCCCTCGGTAGACTGCCGTGGCATCACAGCTCACAGCAACCTCCAGCTCCTGGAATTAGGTGATTCTCTTGCCTCAGCCTCCAGAGTAGCTGGACTGCAGGCACCTGCCACAACACCTGGCTATTTTTTTTTTTTTTTTTTTGGAGTTTGGCCGGGGCCAGGTTCAAATTCACCACCCTTGGCATATGGGACTGGCGCCCTACACAATGAGCCACAGGCACCGCCCCACTAATAAAGTTAATAACCAAATTAGTCTGGTTGAAAGTCTCATATCCATAAAGAACTGGATGTATCTCCCCCAATTCAACAGAAAAAAGACAAGAGTCCATTTTTTTTAATGACAAAAAGTTTTAAGTAGGCTCTTCACAAAAGAAGACATATAGCTGGCCATTTAGGCACACACAAAAAAATATTTATTTTCAAGAGTCATCAGGGAAACGCGAGTTAAAACCACATTGAAATACTATAAAACACTCATCAGAATCAGCTAAAATTAAAAATATTGATAGCACCATGTTGGCAAGGATGTGAAACAAATGGAACTCTTGGTTGGAGAATAAAATGGAACAACCATGTTGAAAAATCTTTTGGAAGTTCTGTATATAACTAAACACATATCTATTCTGCAAGCCAGTAGTTCCAATCCAGATATTTATCCAAAAGAAATGAAATCATATGTCCACAAAGAGGAATTCTTCACAGATTTTCATAGCAAAAATAGTCAAAACTAAAATAGCCTTGGAGTGTATCATGATGAAAATGGATTAACAAACTGTGATAAATTGATATAATGGAATACTACTCATTAGTAAGAAGACAAATATAATACAGTAACACGATGAACCTCAAAACATGATGCAGAAAAAATAATACACAAAGCACAAAACATTATGAAGCTTTAAAGAAAAGAGCACTTACTGTAATGATTCTACTTGATATTAAATTTTAGAGCAGGAAAATTTATGCTGGATGCAGTGGTAAGCTTAGGGACAGGTTTTGACTAGACAAAATGGAGAGGAGACTTATGGATGGTGGCCATAGTCTTTATTTTGGTAGAGGTTTAGGTTACCCAGGTGCATGCATTTCTTAAAACTCAGCAAATATAAACTTAAGGTCTGTTGTATACATTTTACATCGGAAGAAAAACAATAGACACATCTCCAGTTGAAATATTTAGGGAAAGTGTACAGATATTTACAATTTACTATGAAATGGATTAAAATTAAGATGAATCGATGGATGGGTAGAAGAACAGGCATTTCATAAAGTAAGTTTGGTAACAGGTTAATGTAGCACATAGGTGGTAAACATAGGTGTTTACTGTAAAATGTTTTCAACTTCTCTGTATGTTTAAAAATTTTCATACTAAAGTGGTAGGAAAAAAATCTACAGATATCCAGTCAACTCTGCTCTCTGTAGCAAGGGCATCATAATTTTTTTATTTCAAAATATTAAGGGTGTACAAATTGTTACGGATTTTTTGCTACATGAATAGTTTTTATAATGATTTAATTAGGGCTGTGTGTCCATCAACCAAATAGTGTTCACTAGACATGTCAGGTAGGTTTTAACATCTCCTCCCCCCACCACACTTCTTGATTTCCCACGCCTTTTATTTCTCTCTGTGCCCATCAATTAGATCCAAATTATTAGAAAGTACACATGTTGGTTGTTTTTCCATTCCTAAGATACTTCACTTTGAAGAATGGTTTCCAGTTCCATTCAAATTACTGTAAAAGACATTAATTCATTTCTTTTAATAGCTGAGTAGTACTCTATGGCATACACAGACCACATTTTCTTAATCCACTCATGAATTGATGGTACCTGGGTCGATTCCACACTTTTGCAATTGTGAATTGCGCTGCAATAAACATTCTAGTGCAGGTGTCTTTTTGACAAAAATAACTTCTTTTCCTTTGGGTAGATACCCCTTAGTGGGATTGCTAGGTCTAATAGCAGGTCTACTTTTTGTTCTTTGAGAAATTTCCATGCTATCTTTCATAGAGGTGGTACTAATTTTCAGTTTCACCAACAGTCTATAAGAGTTACTTTCTCATACCAGCATCTATTGTTTTGGGGTTGTTTAACAAAAGCCATTCCACCTGGGATGAGGTCATATCCCATTGTGGTTTTAATGTGCATTTCCCTGCTGATTAGTCATGTTGAGAATTTTTTCATATGTTTGTTGACCATTTGTATATCTTCTTTTGAGAAGCTTCTCTTCATATCTTTTGCCACTTTTTAATGAGGATGCTTGTTTTTCCTTGCTGATGTGTTTGAGTTCATTGTAGGTTATGGATATTAGCCCTTTATCCCATTGTATAGTGTATGAATATTTTCTCCTATCTGTAGGTGGCCTATTTGCTGTTGATTATTTTCTTTGGAAAATCTTTTTATTCAAGTCTCATTTATTATTTTTGATGTTGCTGTAACTGTCACTGAGGTCTTAGTCATAAATTCTTTGCCAGGCCAATATACAGAAAATTTTTTCCTACATTTTCATCTAGAATTTTTATGGCTACAGGCTTTACATTTAAGTCTTCTGTCCATCTCATATTAATTTTTGTATATAGCGAGAAGTAGGGATCCTGTTTTATTCTTCTGTATGTGGCTACTCAATTTTCCCAACATTATTTATTGAACGGGGATTTTTTTTTCCCCAGTTTCTGTCAAAGATCACTTGGTTACATAATAGGTGGATGATTTTATATTTGAGCTCTCTGTTTTATTCCATTGATATCTATTTGTACCAACAGCATGCTGTTTTGGTTATGATAGCCTTGTAGAATAATTCAAAGTCTAGTAATGTGATGCCTCCAGATGTGTGTGTTTTGCTTAAGATTCTTTGGTTATTTGGGCTCTTTCTTGGTTCCAAATGAAGCATTTAATTAGTTTTTCTAGATCTGTGAAATAAGATATTGTAACCTTAGAACCTAGAATAGGGCCCAGAGCAAGTAGCCTCTCCAAATATTGGATGGACAGACAGATGGACGGATGGATGGATGGACAGGTGGATGGATGGACAAATGGATGGATGGATGGATGGATGGATGGATGGATGGATGGATGGATGGAGGAAGGAGTGCATGAGAACAAAGGAACCTAAGCTGGATGATTTTATGTAGACTCTACACAAAATGCCAACTTGGAGGCACAGACTTAGAGAAAATGCAATCACAAGGCCACTGTTGGGACCAGAGCTATGAATTCTATATGAAGATTAAGTGTCAGGCAAAATTATGAGCCTGGCCAGGACTTGTTCCACCATTTGTCAATAGTGACAGCTGCCACATGGTGGAATGTTCTGGGAACAGAAGTACACACAACACCTTGCCTGTCCCAGTTCTATAGATTCATCCGAACAGTCATCCCTCCAAGCAGGGGCTCTTCACACTTCCAAAAATCACATTCAATTAAAGTCTCCTTTCCTCACTCCCTGATGCCCACCCAAGGGGAAAAAAAACCTCAAGCAATGAGAGAATCAATGCGTCCTGATACCAGCTGGGCTCTGTGCTAGGCACTCTGCTACCTTGTATCATTTGCTTCTCACAATAGTCCTACACAGATGTCACTGGCACGCCCATTTTATAGGTGAAGAAATAGAAGCTCAAGGCTAGGCACAGAGCAGAACCTCGTCTGGTTCTCAAAGTGGCTCCCAGCTCTGAGGATTCTGGGAGCTTGGTCCTGGCCTTGTGCTCTCTCATAAACACTTGTTGAGCTGACCCCCCATGGTGGTGACGGCCTGGGGAAATTCAAATTTGCGAAAAGATACTGTGTAAGGATGAAAGACTGCTTATAACCCTAACTAATCAGTATCCCCTCTGGAAAGTGCTCTAAAGCAGTTGGTTCTCAACCTTCCTAATGCCGCGAACCTTTAATACAGTCCAAGAGGGTCGCGACCCACAGGTGGGGAAAATAGGTGGAAGTACAGATGGAGAATTTGCCTCAAGGGGGAACGCGCCATTGGCACCAGAGCACCCTGGCTTGGGGGGGCTGAAGTGGGTGTGCAGGAGGCAAGTTATTCATTTGAGACATTTTTCTGGAAGGGACTTAATGAAGGAAGAACCAGTATGGACTATGGAAGGTCAAAGGCAGAAGGGAAGATCAGAAGGCAGCAGGAGCACCTGGGCCAGCCTGCTGGAGGGCAGTGGGAAGGCAACAGAGCCCTGTATGGCCAGAGGCCCCTGGAGCTCTGAGGATTCTGGGAGCTTGGTCTTGGCCTCGTTTGGCATTTCTTAGATTGCAGAAGTGCAGGAGAGAGGGGAAGGAGACTCAGAGTCTGGGTCCTCATGAAAGCCAAGTTGGAGGCAGGGAACGCTGACGGCTGGCGTGGGAATGCCATGCAGGAGAACTGCAGCTGAGAGGGGTGGAGGAGGACGGGCTGCAGGTGCTTGTCAGAAATGGCTCTGAGACTGGATGATCACAGACCCCACGGTGAAAACTTCTCCAACTCTGGTCCTACAGTCCAGGCCTGGAAAACTGAGTATTGTTCCTCCTCTAAACCCTCCCAGAAGCCTGGAAGTGGGAGAAGAAAGTGGGGTGCTGGCACGGTACGTGAGCTCCAGAATAAATATGGACATTGGTGGTTTCACCAGGATTTGCAAAATGACACCTACCAGATCTAAAAGAGTATTTCTGAATAATCATTTGCAGAGGGTCAGATCGTATTCAAAGAGCCCTGAAGGAAAAAGAGTAACCTCATGGGAAATAGTTTCCTACGCCTGTGGGCTCTTGACTCTATTCTGTTTTTATTACTCCTTCCCAGATCTTCTGCTTCCCACCATGGCAGGAGGGCACACATTACTGTCCTGCCATCACACCAGGTATTAGTCAGGCTTCTCCAGAGAAACAGAACCAACGGGAGGTAAGTGAATGTAGGGATGGATAGAGAGAATCAGAGACTTATTTTAAACAACTGGTTCACATAATAGGGGAGTCTGGCATTTCTAACTTTTGTAGGGCAAGCTGGCAGGCTGGAAATCCAGGGAAGAGTTGATTCTGCAACCCAAGTCCTAGAGACAGCCTTCTTTCTTCATCAGGGGAGGTCAGCTACCATTCGGATGAGGTCCACCCACATTATGAAAGGCCACTTTCTTTACTCTAGTCCACTGATACAAATGTTAATTGCATTTAAGAAGTATCCTCACAGTGACATGTAGATGGATGCTTGACCAAATATCTGGGTACGGTGGCCCAGCCAACATGACACATAACATTAAACCATCACATGCTGTGTCATAATTTACTGTTTTTTATGCCTGCTTTCTAAACAAGATTTCTGCCCTCAGAAAACCCCAAGTCTTATTAGGAAGCCAGTGCCTAAGGCGGCATATGGCCACACTCAGTGGCCCAGGGACTGTATGCTAATTATCAAGTGACCCAATTCACCTAATAATATAAATAAATGACACTTTTAAGTGTGCATGTTGAGGTCCTCAGATATGAGATTCTGCAAAGGTAGGAAGCTCCATGCTATCCCAGGGTGTCCACAGCCAGACCTGGATTGTGTGGAGAAGAAAGACTAGTTGAAGTTGAGAACTCAGCGTGAACTCAGTACCCTTCTGCTGAGTGAATGAATCCAAATGTACCATGTTTAGAGAGCTTCTTTGGGGAGGTCCGTGGCAGATCATATGAGCAAAAGAAAAGCAGAAGTCATCAGAAAATACTCCCGGGTGATTTTTCCCAGGAAGAGAGTTGGCCATATAACCGTCCACCCCATCAGAAGATGAGTTCCTGGTCAGGAAGGGCCCTATCTTCCTCCCCTTTGCTTCCCAAGCAGTAAGCACAAAGATGGTTGTTATACTGAACATCCCCAAGGACCCTTCGGTAAACCATGCAGGGAAGGGGGTGGGAGGAAGACAGGGTCAGGGAAGCACTTCTCCTGCACTTCTCTTCTAGAACAACCTATCTCTCAACTACAGGTTAAAAGTTGAAGATACTTATTTTCCCAGCATCCTCAGCAGCTGACGTGGTCATGTGACCAATTGTAGCCACTGAAACAGAAGGAAAAGTCAGCTGAACGGATTCTGACAGGATGCTCTTCTCTGCAAAGTCATAAAAGTGGGTGGAAAATTCGGCAACTCCTTAACACCATTAGGTAAGAAGTCTGAGGAGAAAAACTGAGGAGAAAAATTGCATCCCACTGAGGAGGGTGGAGCAGGTGGGTGTGGAAAGAGTCCAGACCTGTGACGACATCAGAGAGCTGATCCACCATTGTGGAGACCCCTATCCATAGACTACTTGCTTTGGTGGCACCTTCAACATCTATCCCAACTGTGGCTCTCTGTCACCACTGCTAGAACTGCCACCTGGTCCCAGCCAGCAGCCCCTCTCCTCACCGGGCTCCCTGTTTCTGCCAGGGCCCCTCCCCGGCTGCCCTCAACACAGCAGCCCACGTGGCCTGCTACAAACTTCTCCAAACAGATCACGCTGCTGCTTTGTCAGAACTCCCCAGAGCCTCCTTTCCTTCTCACTCTGAGAATGGCCAAAGTCTCTACCATAGACGCACAGTCCTCAAGGTCCTTGCAGACTTCCTTGACCCTATCTTCCCCCCACCCCCCACTGCTGGACGCTCCTCAAAACACCAGCACACTCCCTTTCAGGGTATTTGCACTTGCAGGTCCTCTACCTGGGACCTGTCTTCTTCTTCCAGGTCTCGGCTTTTTTTTTTTTTAATAATTTTATTGAATCATAATTATGTACATTGGTGCAATCACAGGGCACGATTCATATACATTCAGAAATATTTTGATCATACTGTTACAGATATCCTTCATGGCATTTCCTTGATCACTATAT
>CAUYON010108489.1:0-16729 GCA_963573935.1 Arctocebus calabarensis
AGGGTACTGGTGAAACTTATTAAATGTAGAGTATCAATGTCTTTATATAGTGATCAAGAAAATGCCATGAAGGCTATCTCTAACAGTATGATCAAAATATTTCTGATTGTATATGAAGCACATTCTTCCCTATGATTGCACTAATGTACATAATTATGATTTAATAAAATTATTAAAAAAAGAAAGTATTCATAGCCAATAAATAGGTATTTCATAGCATTAGATTAAGTCATGAAAATGGTCATTAAAGCAGCTTTTGTGTCTTTAAATAATAATTTGTTCAAATCAGTGTGTAATAAGAAATGAATTAGATAGTTTTGATATTCATAAAGTATGGGAAAGTTTTTACATTGTCTATGCTGTGAAGTAGAAGAAATTTGCATAAGACTTTGCCAAATATGAGAACTATTGAGCTGTTGGTTTTGAAAAGAAAAAGGTAATGCAATCATTCCATTTGTATCTATACTAGCAGTGGGTCTCCCACCTTTGTAATCAGTGTTCCTTTACATTCTTTAAAATTATTTACAACCCTAATAAGTCTTTGTTCATGTGGATTATAGCCATTTATACTTAGTGTATTAGAAACTTAAATTTATGAGTTGGCCATGGTAGCTCACGCCTGTAATCCTAGCACTGTGAGAGGCCAAGATGGGTGGATTGCCTGAGCTCAGGAGTTCAAAACCATCCTAAGCAAGAGTGAGACTACATCTCTAAAAATATCTGAGTGTTGTGGTAGTTGCCTGTAATCCCAATTACTTAGAAGGCTGAGGCAAGAAAGTAGCTTGAACCTAAGAGTCTGAGATTGCTGTGTGCTATGATGTCATGGTACGCTACTGAGGATGACAAACTGTCTCAAAAAAAATTTTTTTTTAATTTTAAATTATAAATTTAAATTATAAATTATAAATTAATTTTAAATTTTAAATAATAATGATTTATTATTTCTTTAAAAATAACAATTGCTATAGAAATTAACATATTAACCTATGGCATATTTCATAGTAAGTAATTATATTTTACAATGCAAAAAATTAGTGAGAGTTTTTTTCCATAGTATTTGGATTAATAGATTAATGGATTCTTGTACCTGTTTATACATTCAGCCTGTTGAACTGTGTTGTTTCATTGAAGTACATGAAGGAATATCCAGCCTGACACATAACTGGAAATGGTAGGATTCATGGACCCCTTAAAAGGTTTAGGGCTGTGATAGTTAGCCCTTATGTGCCAACATGGCTAGATTAGCTCCTGATCATCTAATGGAATATTTATCTCCATGTCATCCTAAAGGTATTTTGTAGGTGTGATTAACAGGTTCATAATAAACTGATTTCAAATATCAGAGTTTATCTTAGATAATTTGGGGGTGGGGTGGGAGGTTGATTAAATCAGTTGAAAGACCTTAGAAGCAGAGGGAAGTCTTTCCTGAAGAAGAAGAAATTAATCAGTGGATAGCAGCATCAGTTTATGTTTGAGAATTCTCACCTTCCCTTCCTGATGGCCTCCTCTGTAAATTTCACATTTGCCTGGCTAGCCCCCACAATCATGGAAGCCAAATCCTTTCAACAAATCTCTCAATAAATATCTTCTGGAGGTTTTTATTTTTTTCCCTGTGGTTGAACTGTGACTGATACAGGGATGCCTTGGAGCTGTAGTCCCCAATCCCTGGCCTGCAGACTGATACTGGCCTGTGACCTGCTAGGAGCTGGGCTGCGTAGCAGGAGATGAGTGGCAGGCAGGTGAGCAAAGCTTCATCTCTATTTACAGCTGCTCTCTATTGCTCACATCACCTCCTCACTCTGCCTCCTAGCAGATAAGGAGCAGCATTAGATTCTCATAGGAACATGAATCTTACTGTAAACTGCATGTGCAAGGGGTATAGGCTGTGAGCTCTTTATTTATGAGAATCTATTAATCATAACTAATAATCTGACTTGGAGATGTAATGTGCTTGAATCATCCCCAAACCACGCCACCTCCCCACACCACTCTGTTCTGTGGGAAAATTGTCTTCAATGAAGTCAGTCCCTGATGCCAAAAAGAGACCAGTGTCTTGCGTCCTCAACCCTCATTTTTAGAATCACTGGTATACTGTATACTTCATACTGCTTTTTATGTCATTGATCTAGTTGGCTTAACATAATAAGTATATGGAGCCAATAAGGCAGAATTTTCCACTTCTGTCCTCAGAAAGGAGAGTCACAAATGGCACCCAATCCTCAGTGGCTCTTACTCTTGATCCTTAAATTCCTGGTTTCTAATCCAATCTATTACTTATCTTTACCACAATAATCTTCTACTATATTTGAAGACATAGTCACAGGTACAGACATTCATATTACTTAATACACACATCCTACCAAAAATTCCTTGGAAGTATACCACAGGACATAAAATAGATACACACATACCTGTTAGATAAGAACATATCAAAAATTTATTATATACCTATTTCTAAGTTATAAATAAAAGTTACTAAATAAAATCATTCTTTGTTTTATGTTCAAGGAACTTATAATTTACCTGGGAGAGATAAGATTATTTAAATCTGAACCTATGAGATAAGAGGTGATAAAGAATTTGAATTTGGGTGATGCATGTGACTCAAGGAGTAGGGCGTCGGCACCATATATGGAGGGTGGTGGGTTTGAACCCAGCTCTACCCAAAACAGCAAAAAAATATATATATATATTTGAATTCTAACTATATTTTTTTGAGCCTTAGGCACTAAAACTGGTTCATTTTTGTCTTTTCATTTACTTCTTTTACAGAATAGAATTTTCTCCACATATCTAATGTCCTCATTAGAGTGTGAGGACAAGGATTAATAACCAATCAGCATGTGCTTAATGACAGCCTGTTGATTGGATGACTGACTGATTCAGGATCCAGAGAGTGGGTATACCACAGAAAGGAGAAAAGGAAGAACAAGAATGGAAAATTGGGAAAAATGCCAAAATCAAAAAGGTGAAAGATGGTGTACAATAAGATAATAAAAAGAAAACTGAGCTGGAAAAGAGAGTTTATATTAAAGTAACAAAAGATATAGTAATCAAATTAAATGGTCTTTATTTTATGAATGTTTGGACAAAAAGCCTATGTTCATTATAAGCAAGAGGCAGTGTAGTATCATGGCGAAGAGTATGAGTTTTGTTCAGACATGGTGGGATTTGCACACCAGTTCACATACTAGTTATGTGATCTTATATAAATTACCCAACATTTGGGGGCCTCAGTTTTCCACATCTGTGAACATGCACAGAATTATTGTGAAAATTAAATATGACAAGTCATGTACCTATCTCTGTGTAAGTTTTTATAAGTGTTATATGTGTGCATATATATCTACATATGTAGATAAATATAAAGGTATCTACTGAACTTACGAATGATAGCTATTATCACGCAATAACCCACCTGTTAATAACAGGGTTCAAGGAAGCTGAACTCAATTCATTACAGGTAATTATAGTGGGAGCCAACTAAGAGAACTTCCTTGCCTAGCTATAGCACCGGTTTTACGTCATTATAATGACATTTTTTAAAATTTCAAGCAAGCTTAAAATTTGGTGCAAGTGTGAAGCTTAATCTTTATTTTAAAATGCATATAAAACTGGGGCCATCCTTGAGTAGTTTGCCACATAGCAAAATGTCAATGGGAGAAATGTTAGGTTTTTCTACAAACAATTTTAGTAATTGGTACATACTTTGTTATAAAAACAAGCATATCTCCACATATGATATTTTTTGACTTAGAGGAATAAATGAAAAATACTACAGAAAATTTGCAAGAATTATTATATAGCTTCTAGTTTAAAGTAGAATTTCTAGTTTCAGAGCCTGTGGGTATATTTGTGTTTGTGTTTTAGTGTTATTGATGTAAATTCCCTTTCAAAGGAATTGGAAATTTTAATTTTCTAATTGTGCATTTGTGCAGAAATTAGTGATTGGAATAAATATTGTGGAAATATGGGGGAAAAAATGAAGACATCAAGTCTGAGAAATCACATACTGGTCTTTGTGCATAATTTTCTATCCATTGAATGCAAGTACTCAAATTAATTTTTCAGGTAGAAGGAATAAATTTCTTGATAGCTAAACATACATTGTTGTGCAGGATGTACAGCTATTTAACTTCACATATTTGCAAAGTTGCTGCTTGGCATAGAGGTGAAATGAGATCTGGGAACAGAAAAATGTGATATTTACCTAAAAATAAAAGCTTTTGTACAGCAGGTCCTCAATGAATGCTATTTCTCTTGTGATTTCTGATGGGACTACTGTCCGTCCATGTGGAATTTGTATGTTCTCCCCATATCTGCAAGGATTTTCTTTGGGTATCATATTTTCCTCCCATATCCCAAAGATGTTCTCATTAGAGGAATTGACAGGTTTCTTTGATATTGGTCTGAGTAAGTGTGGATGTGTACGTGAGTGTGCCCTGCTATAGAATGTGTCCTGGACAGATTCGTCTCCACCTTACACCCTGAGATGTGGATATAATTATACCCACCTATGATCCTGACTTGGAATGAGTAGGTTGGAAAAGGAATAAGTGAATGAATACAAATGATTGTAAAATAAAAATGCAATCGTAAGGCAATAAATGATGTAGTATAAAAGTGCTTGGAGAGCCCAACCTGTTGGTCATTGGTTTTGAACTGCATGGTAGGTCAAGGTGCTCCTTAAAATTTTCATTTTGCAAACATTTATTCCATCATTTAACCCAACATCACTCCAATTGCTGTCACTCACTGAGTCATCAAAAACTGCAAGTGATTATCTTACTTTTAAAAAATTAATCATCTTAAATGTATGTGTAGTCTTTATTTATTTCCATGTTTACAATTTGAAGTGTTTTGGGTCTTTATTTAGAAGTTTGATGATTTTTTGTGACCAGACATATGCTGTAGGAATTTACCTTTTGTTTATATGAATTATCCTATTGTAAAATTGGATTCCTTATACATTATTTACTTAAAGTTACAGTTTCCAAGAACCTGTTGATGACATTTAGTGAGGTATTTCTGCACTGGCTAGATGTATGAATAAGCAGTGCGTGTGGCTCTTCATTCCTGGACATCTAAGTGAGGCATAACTGAATTAATAAAGTTAAAGCAGTGGACTTGGAAAACAGAAAATGAAATGAACCCTCAGATTTTATATAATCCAGTATTATCATATCACATGGGAAAGACTGAGATTCAGAAAGATTAAATCATTTGCTGCAAGTCACAGCCCTGACTACATTATAATGCCTAACACAGTATACTTCTGCCACCTCATACTGTTCCACTGAGGTCATCAAAGTTACTGTATTTCTACTCAACTGGTTTCTACCTAAACTCAAACTATTTAAGCAAAATGGGGAATTCACTTGCTCACAAAACTGAAATGTTCAGAGATCCAAGGATTTCCTAATGCCTTCAGTTTTCTCTTTCCATGTTTTAGAGTGGCTCTCTCCATATGGCAGGTGAGCTGGAAACTTTACACACATACTGATTCAGGCTAGAAACCTCAATAAAAAGTCTTTACTAAAAATTTCATTTTGTCTAAAGTCCCAGGGAAGACTCTGATTGGTGCACTTTGGGTTGGGTGTTCGTCCATGGACCAATCGCTCTTCCTATGGGGAGGGTTACTGTAGCAAGATAACTTCTTTTAACCACGTGGAATGTGTTCTTCACAAGAAACGGGGGTTTTCTAGTCAGAAAGGCAGAGATTCTAGATATACTCCAACAACAAATATTTAATATAAACAGATTCTAAAATTTAACTTCCTGGAAGGAAATACCTAAGAATAGAAACTTACCAAGCACAGGAATACAAACCATGGAATTGGTTTTGCTTTTCTTCTAAATATCTTGTGTCAACATCTGTAATGATAACGATAAAAAAATTAATTTCTAGAGATAAAATATAAATTGATTCATTATGGTTTACTTAAGAATAATTTCTTTAATATACTCTTAACATATCAAATATTTTATATTTTTAGAACCATGTCTGGCATTTGATGCATGCAGTTCCTTTTTTTTTTTCCACAAGTAGATAGTCCATATGTAATATTGTTGGAATTGTGCCAAAACCACTGTCATATCTTTCAATACCATATGGTCTGAAGACCTCTTGTAGGGATTCATCTAGTGGTGTTTATGTTATAAAATCTGAATTAAGAGACAATCCTTTCATTGGCTTTCAATGTTCAAGTTTTGAATCGCACAATTCCATAAATGACATACCATTTCTCTTTGTGAGTATGTGCATTCTCCCTGTGTTTGTGTGGATTTTGGGGGGTACCCTATTTCCTCCCACATCACAAAGATGTGCCATTAGGTGAACTGACATGTCTACACAGTCTAATCTAAGTAAGTGTGGGTGTGTATGTGAGTATGCACTGCTATGGGAGGACACACATTCCCACAAAACATATTTCTCACCTTCCTAACACTGTGGTGGGGCCTTGTTATTCTTTCTTTTTAATTTTAATTTACAAGAATTTTAATGTGGCTTTAAGAATTTCGTGGTATAGCTGGAGACATTGTTGTGGAATCTGGTAAAATTAGAGTTTTATGATGTCACATTTGATGAAAACCAAAGACTTAAATGTAGCCAAATTCTCAATTGAGAAAAAGCCATTTTTACTTCATAAGAATTAGAAAGAGAGGCAACCATGACTTTGTAGATTTAATAGCTCTTATTAAGGCCAAACAGGCAACATATCATCATGGTTAGAGCTAAGGCTTTTAAGTTAGTCAATTCTGGGTTCAAATCCCAATGTTTTACTAGCTGTGTGATCTTCATTAATGTCCGATAACATGAGGACAACACCACCACCTAATGTGTAGATAGTACACATAGAATATTTTGTATCCTATCAGTTCTAAATAAAGATTAGCCATTGCTATGACAGTCATAATAAGATAATTTATGTGTGGGTGATAAAATTAAAAATAGAACTAGCATCTACTGCAGTTCCTAGCATATAATTTGCAGCACACATATATTTGTGGAATTGAATGCTGATTTTTATTGATAGAGGCACCTATCTTTTATGTTTTTTCTAAGAAGCTTTTCCAAATTTCTCCATTCTCATTTACTCATGTGCCTTAGACTCTTAATTGCAAACAGGTTTAATTTTTTATTAGATTACTTGCAAAATAAATGGTTGCATTAGTATTTTCTCCAGCTTGAATTTAAATAATGTTTTCTGCAGAAATTAAACCTTGTTTTTTGTTTATTCTTCATAGCAACATCCTGAACTTATAGTAAGTAATCAATAAATACTTGTCAATGGATTGACCAGAGGAAGGAACTTTCTTCTCCTTCCACAAACCCTTTTAAACTAAATTAGATTATTTTACATAAGTTACCAGTAGATCCACATAAGAGTCGACTATAGCATATGGACTGAGCTGACAGCCCTTGTTCATATGGTGTGAGTCTCCTCAAAGTTTTCCATAAAGATGTATCTAAGGACCACCAATCATAGATTCTTATTCACTTACTCTCACAAAAGCCCAAATAAGGTTGTATCTTATTGCTATTAACCTTTAATATTCTTCTACAACAAAGGATATAAGAGAAAAGGAATGGATCCATTGAAGTGTATTTTCCAATGACTCTGGTACTCTTGGTTACATATAATTTTTGACACCTTGGTTTGGACAGAGGCAGAAGCAAGAGGGTGGCTTAGTGACTGACCACAGGCAAAGCGTCTTCTGGGACTTTGGTTTAAGACAAGAGACTGTGAGTGCCACAGTGATGTGTTAATAGACTCAAGCATTTGATTCATCCAGTAAGATGTTTCCCTGATGCCTTTCCTGAACAGCAAGATGGAGCCAGAGCTACCAGGTTTGAGCATGTCTCAGATTGTGCCTCAATGATCAGAAGAGCCTATAAGAGTAGGATGAGTTACTACTATCATTTCATTGCTTCCTCCATGTCTTGTCCCCTTCACTTCTCATCTGCATAGCATGCTGTATAGCGTCCTATTTCTAATTTCCAGGGTCAGCCTTGACTTTGATGCCTGTTCAGAGTATTAATTTCATTTCTGCCATCCCATCAGTGAAATTTGGGAGAGATTCCCAACTGTTTGTCTGTAAGTGACCCTCCTGCCAATTCTATATCATAACAAACTTTGAATTGGGCCAGAGACTAAAGGTCGTAGATTCATGTTTGATTTCCCATCAGCCTCAGTGCTAATTAATATTCCATAATCCTTGGTAGCTTTTTTTTTTTTTGAGAAATTCTGTGGAAAGATTACATTCAAATTAGTTTCATAAGACTCAAAGATCATATTACCATATAGTCTCACTTTTTCACATACATTAATGTATCTGAAATGGTGGGTCATTTTATACTTGTTGCACATCTTCCATGAGACTTTTTAATTAATTAATTAATTAATTAATTCTTGGGGATTAAAGAAACCAGATTACACCGATTGCATTTGTGAGGTAAAGTCCCTCTGACAATCATGTTTTGCCCCTAAAAGGTGTGTTACACACAAAGACCCCACCCCCCTTGCTCCTTCCCTCTCCCTGCTTTTCCTTTCCCCACCCCTCCCTCCTTCTTTCTTTCTCTGCTCTCCCCTTTCCCCACCGCCACCGTGTCATTAATTATCATTAATTGTCCTCATATCAAAATTGAGTACATAGGTTTCATGCTTCCCAATTCTTTTTTTTTTTTTTTTTGAGACAGAGCCTCAAGCTGTCACCCTGGATAGAGTGCTGTGGCATCACGGCTCACAGCAACCTCCAATTCCTGGGCTCAAGCGAGTCTCCTGCCTCCGCCTCCCAAGTAGCTGGGACTACAGGCACCCGCCACAACGCCTGGTCATTTTTTTGGTTTCAGCCGTCATTGTTCTTTGGAGGGCCTAGGCTGGATTCGAACCCGCCAGCTCGGGTGTACGTGGCTGGCACCTTAGCCTGTTGAGCCACAGGCGCTGAGCCAATGCTTCCCAATTCTTATGATGCTTTACTAAGAATAACGTGTTCCACTTCCATCCAGGTTAATACAAAGGATGTAAAGTCTCCACTTTTTTTAATGGCCGAATAGTATTCTATAGTGTACATACACCACAGGTTGTTAATGCATTCCTGGGTTGGTGGGCATTTAGGCTGTTTCCACAATTTGGCGATTGTAAATTGAGCTGCAAATAAACAGTCTCGTGCAAGTGTCCTTATGATAAAAGTTTTTTTCTTCTGGGTAGATGTCCAGTAACAGGATTGCAGGATTAAATGGGAGGTGTAGCTTGAGTTATTTGAGAGTACTCCATACTTCTTTCCAAAAAGGGTATATTAGTTTTCAGTCCCCCCAGCAGTATAAAAGTGTTCCCTTCTCTCCACATCCATGCCAGCATCTGCAGTTTTGAGATTTTGTGATGTGAGCCATTCTCATTGGGGTTAGATGGTATCTTAGGGTGGTTTTGATTTGCATTTCTCTAATAATTAGGGATGATGAGTATTTTTTCATATGTTTGTTAGCCATACGTCTGTCTTCTTTAGAGAAGGTTCTATTCATGTCTCTTGTCCACTGATATATGGGATTGTTGGCTTTTTTCACGTGCATTAATTTGAGTTCTCTATAGACCCTACTTATCAAGCTTTTGTCTGATTCAAAATATGCAAATATCCTTTCCTATTGTGTAGGTTGTTGATTTGCTTAGGTTGTTGTCTCTTTAGTTGTACAGAAGCTTTTCAGTTTAATTAAGTCCCATTTGTTTGTTCTTATTGTTGCAATTGCCATGGCAGTCTTCTTCATGGAGTCTTTCCCCAGGCTGATATCTTGCAGTGTTTTTTCTATGCTTTCTTTGAGGATTTTTATTGTTTCATGTCTTAAATTTAAGTCCTTTACCCATCTTGAATCAATTTTTGTGAGTGGAGAAAGATGTGAGTCCAGTTTCGTCTTTTACATGTGGATATCTCATTCTCCTAGCACCATTTATTGAATAGGGAGTCTTTCCCCCAAGGTATGTTCCTAGTTGGTTTATTGAAGATTAGGTGGTTGTAAGATGTTAGTTTCATTTCTGGCTTTCTATTTGATTCCAAGTATCTATGTCTCTATTTTTGTCCCAGTACTCTAGTTTAGCCCCTGTCTTGACCACTATGGCTTTGTAGTATAGCCTAAAATCTGGTATGATGATGCCCTAAGCTTTGCTTTTATTACTAAGAACTGCCTTAGGTATACGGGGCTTTTTTTCTGGTTCCATATGAAATGCAGAACCATTTTTCCAAATCTTGAAAATACAATGTTGGTATCTTAATAGGGACAGCATTGAACCAATAGATTGGTTTGGGAAGCATAAATATTTTAACAATGTTGATTCTTCCCAGCCATGAGCATGGTATGCTCTTCCATTTGTTAATATCCTCTGCTATTTCCTTTCTTAGGATTTCATAATTTTCTTTGTATTTCATTTTCTTTGAAGTTATGGCAAAGTGAGTCGTGTCCTTAATTAGCCTCCCATCTTGACTGTTATTAGCGTATACAAAGGCTACTGACTTGTGGACACTGATTTTATTTCCTGAGCCATTACCGTATTTTTTGATGACTTTCAGGAGTCTTGGGGTTGAGTCTTTGGATTATTTTAAGTATAAGATCATATCATCAGCAAAGAGGGAGATTTTGACCTCCTCTGCACTCATTTGGATGTCTTTTATTTCCTTGTCTTGCCTAGTTGTATTGGCCAGAACTTCCAGCACTATGTTAAATAGTAATGGTGACAGAGGACAACCTTGTCTGCTTCCGGTTCTAAGAGGAAAAGCTTTCAGTTTTACTCTATTCAGTAAAATATTATCTGTGGGTTCATCATAGCTTCGATCAGTTTCAGAAATGTTCCAGGGTTGCCTATATTCTTCAGTGTTCTAATTAAAAAAGAATGCTGGATTTTATCAAATGTTTTTTCTGCATCTATTGAGAGGATCATATCTTTTTTTTGCTTCTGTTAATATGGTGGATAACGTTTATGGACTTGATATGTTAAACCAGCCTTGCATTCCTGGAATGAAACCTACTTGATCATGATAGATGACTTTTTTGATGATAAGCTGTAATCTATAGGCTAGAATTTTGTCAAGAATTTTTGCATCCATGTTCATGAGTGAAATTGGTCAGAATTCTCCTTTTTAGTAGGGTCTTTTGCTGGTTTTGGTATCAGGGTGATGTTTGCTTTGTAGAATGGATTGGGGAAGATTCCTTCCTCTTCAATTTTTTTGAATAATTTTTGCACTATAGGAATAAGCTCTTCCTTGAAGGTTTGATAGAATTCTGGTGTGAAGCCATCTGGACCAGGACATTTTTTGTTTGGAAGATTTTTTATTATTTCTTTAATCTCAGTGCTTGAAATTGGTCTGTTCAGGAGCTCTATTTGTTCCTGGCTAAGTCTAGGGAGAGGGTGTGAGTCCAAATATTGATCCATTTCCTTCATATTGTCAAATTTCTGGGCATAGTGTTTCAGGTAGTATTCAGAGATGATCTCTTGTATCTCTGTGGCATCAGTTGTTATTTTCCCTTTATCATTTCTGATTGAGGTTGCTAGAGATTTTACTTTTTTATTTCTAGTTAGTCTGGCCAAAGGTTTATCTATTTAATTTATTTTTTTAAAAAACCAACTCCTTGTTTCATTAATTTTCTGAATCATTCTTTTGTTTTCAGTTTCATAGATCTCTGATTTAATTTTGGATATTTTTCTTCTGCTGGGTTTAAGTTTAGATTGTTCTTCTTTTTCCAATTCCATAAGATGGCTTGTGAGTTTGTTGATGTGCTCTCTTTCTGTTTTTCAAATGTAGGCATCTAAAGTAATAAATTTTCCTCTCAGAACTGCTTTTGCAGTATCCCACAGGTTTTGGTAGGTTGTATTCATTGTTATTTTGCTCAAGGAAGTTAATGATTCCCTGTTTTATTTCTTTCTGCATTCAGCTGTCATTCAACAGAAAGTTGTTTAATTTCCATGCCTTTGTGTGGGGTTGAATGTTTTTGTTGGAATTGATCTCCACCTTTATTGCCTTGTCATCTGAGAAGATTCAAGGGAAAATTTCAATTCTTTTGATTCTGTTAGTTTTTTTTGTGTCCTAGGATATGACCAGTTTTGAAGAATGTTCACATGGGGTAATGAGAAGAATGTATATTCTTTATCTTTGGGATGGAGTGTTCTATATGCATCTATATGCACAATTGTTCTAGGATGTCACTTAAGTCCCTTATATTCTTATTTAATTTCTGTTTAGAGGATCTGTCCAGCTCTGTAAGAGGAGTATTAAAGTCCTCTGTTATAATGGTGTTATAGGATATCATATTCCTCAGACTGAGTAAGTTCTGTTTCATGAATCTGGGAGCATTTAAATTGGGTGCATAAATATTTAGAATTGAAACATCTTCTTGTTGTATTTTTCCCTTGATCATCTTTGTCTTTTTTGACTTAAGTTGCATTAAATCCACATATATCTGAAAATAAGATTGCAACCCCTCTTTTCTTCTGAATTCCGTTTGCCTGAAAAGTCTTCCAACCCTTAACTCTTAGTTTTAATTTGTCTCTTGAAGCTAGGTGTGTTTTCTGCAGACAGAAAATGGATGGCTTGTGTTTTTTAATCCAGTCAGCCAACCTATGCCTCTTAAGTGGGGAATTCTGGCCATTAACATTTATTGTGATAATTGATAAATGTGGTAGTGTTCTAGTCATCTTATATTGTGACAGTCCATTGCTTAGATTTATCTTTTGCCTCAGTGTGGAAGTTAGCTTCTGTCCTTTAATTTCTAAGTTACTACTTTGCTGTTGATCCATTGTGATGGCCAGTGTGTAGAACAGGTTGAAGTATTTTCTGTAGAGCTAGTCTTATTGTGGTGAATTTCCTCAATGCTTATATATCAGTAAATGTTTTGATTTCTCCATCAATTTTAAAGCTTAGCTTAGCAGGATATAGAATTCTGGGCTGGAGATTGTACTGTTTAAGTAGATTAAAGGTAGATGACCTTTGTTTTCTTGCTTGGAAAGTTTTTTTAGAGATGTCTGCAGTCACTTTGATGGATGTGCCCCTGTAGGTCAACTGGTGCTTATTCCTGGCACCTTGAAGAATTTTTTCTCTTGTCTCGACTTTGGACAGGTTCATCACAATGTGTCTTAGAGAAGCTCAGTTAGAGTTGAGGTGACCTGGGTATTCATCTGACAGGAGTGTGTCAGAATCTTTGGTGATATTTGGGAAATTTTCATTTATAATATTCTCTAGTATGGCTTCCATTCCCCTGGGGCATTCTTCTTCCACTTCTGGGATACCTGTAATTCCTAGGCTTGAACGCTTCATAAAGTCCCATAATTCTGTCAGTGAATGTCCTGATTTTTCTCTCCTTTTTTCTGCCTCTTTAGCTTTCTTGATTATCTCAAGAGCTTTGTCCTCTACATTCTACTTCTGCATGGTCTAATCTGGGTTGATACTTTCTAGTGCATCTTTAAGTTCCCTAATTGACTGCTTCAGTTCCTTCAGTTCTGCTATATCATTCATCTCTTATTTGATTGTGTTTTTGGATTTCCTTTTTGGTTATTTTCCACTTTATCAGCAGTTTCCTTCATTGTTTCCATCATTTCCTTCATTGTTTTCATGATATGTATTGTAAATTCCCTTTATGTCATTTCTAGCTTTTCTTTATAGGTGGAATCCTCTGCAGTAGGTACCTCACAGTCCCTTGTGTGTGTGTGTGTGGGGGGGTTTCTCTATTGGTTTTTCATGATGCCAGGAATTTTCTGCTGATTCTTCCTCATGAGTGATTTATTTGTTTCCTTGCCCTAATTTTCCTTTTGCTCCCTCTTGCTCTTTAAGTTGCTGTGCCTTTGGACTAGGTTTTTGATGAGTCTTTTTGGTACAGGACCGGAAAGATGAGAAGATTGAAGAGCAAGAAGGGAAAAAAGAAAGAAAAAAGAGAAAGAAGACAGGGGTGGTTAAAAGGGAATACTGACAAAAATAAGAGAGGCACAGCAAGAGGGGTCAGGAGTATAGGTATACAATAGGGCACTTTGACCCAATCTTAAAAACCCCCAACCTCTTGGGGTACCAGGTTGAGTGGTTCCCTTGAGCTCAGCAACTCTTTGCCAGCCTGTTCAGACACAGTACCCCATCTCCACCAAGTAGAGAGTAAAGACAAAAATGCTATAAATGAAATCAAAACAAGCAAACAGAAATCTTTATGGGATAAAATTGGGGGAGAAACCAAATAGGGGTAGAAACACTAGCAAAAATGAAGTTCTAAGTATCGAAAAAGGCAACAATGAAAAATTATATTTAAACTAGAAAAATGAAGAAAGAAAAGAAAGAACAAAATGATAAGAAAAATGTATAGGGAAAACATTGAAATTAAATAAACAAACAAAAAACTCCACAAAACCAAAAACAAAGCAGTATATATATCTTACTGAATATTGTCTGGGCAACAGATGATCTTCTGGGGTATGAGATGTTAATCACAATGCTGATACGGCTGTACGAGATGGAGACTGGAGGCCTCTGCTGGTTTCTCAAACCCCACAAGGTGGAGAAACTAAATCTCTCCTCAGCCTACTTAAAAGGCACTTTTCACTACTAACCTTGGCTAAGCTGAAGCTTTCCCAGAAAAGCACTTGTCATTGGAATCACTCCTGAAGTGGCTATCCACTTACCCAGTGTGCCAAAACTGGTCTCACTCTATGCCCCTGTGGGCTAAGGCTGCAAGGCGGCTCACTCCCTGACTTTAGGCTGCTCGGTCACTAGATTACTTGCTCCCACTTGATCCTTGCTCTGCGATCCTGAGGGTGGAGCTTGCTGGGGCAGTTCTCCCACAGTGGTTCCACACGGCCCACAGCCAAACACTATTAGCTCCGTCTGGCTCAGCAGCTCAGTCTGAGGCCCTAGACAATGCTTAAAGTCTTCTGCACTCTTGTCCAAGTTCTCCCAAGTAGTTCAACTGAGTGTCAAGTCCACAAAACCCAAAGCAGCTCACAGGTAAGGCCTTTCCAGTTTGCCATCTCACTGCTGCTGTACTTACAGCTGCTGGTGGGATTAGACCAAATGAACACAGACAACCACTTTCCAGTTCTCTGTGGCTTTTGTCCTCCTCATGGGGTCCAGAAGTCTCACTCTGACTCCCTGTGTCCCCAAAGGGATGTTTCTGGGCAGATCCCACCAGCCAGAGATGCCTGGAGTCTTCTCTCCTCAGACTCACCACACCCAGTTCCATGGAAGCTATGTTGGAATATTTTGAATGCCATCTAATCATCTGCCTTAAATTACCTTAAACTAGAGGAGACCAGTTTAAACATGTTCAGACCTGCTCAGATTAGGTCTGGCTGATCACAGAGGGAAGACGGGAATTAATAGTGATTGACCACTACCTCCATGAGACTTTTTAATCCCCAAGTGTTATTATATCTAAAATTCAGTGCATAATTGATGGCATCTTCAACCAGGCAATATTTAAACTCATGTTAGGAGTTCTTAAGCATTATTTATAACTTGGCTTTATATTTTGCTCATACATGCCATTTAGCAGAATTAAGGGGTCATATTCCTAAAGGTTATATAACCCAACCAAATCACAGCCTCACAATGCAAAGGCAGCAGTAAGCCTGGGTAGCACAGTTATGGCTGGTCTACTGAGTGAGTCTCCTGCATAAAAATGACAGTCTTTTCTCATCAAGAGAAGCTGCCAGACCACCATTGTATATGACATGGAACAGAAGCTGATTTTGGACAAGGGGGGTCAAAGCCTGTTTTTGACTTTTTCCCTGGATTTTTCTGGCTTCCAGACTGTTTTGAACATATTAAGAAGCAGGCTATTATCTCAGGGAAAATCTACAGTTCTTTTTATACCTTTTACCGCCTCTCTCTCATTTAAGTTGACCAGTAAATCTTACCACAAAAATACACTACTGGGATCTGATAAAATTAAAAAGCTTCTGCACTGCCAAGAACACACTAAGTAAAGCAAATAAACAGCCTTCAGAATGGGAGAGGATTTTTGCAAGTTATATCTCTGACAAAGGTCTAATAACCAGAATCCACAGAGAACTCAAACTTATTACTAAGAAAAAAACAAGTAATCCCACTTAATTGTGGGCAAGAGACATGAACAGAAGCTTCTCTGAAGAGGACAGGTGCATAGTCTACAGACACATGAAAAAAATCCTCATCATCTTTAATCATCAGGGAAATGCAAACCAAAACTACTCTGAAATACCATCTATTGCCAGTAAAAGTAGCCCACATCACAAAATCTCAAAACTACAGATGTTGGCGTGAATGTGGAAAAAAGAGAACACTTCTGTACTGCTGGTGGGAATGCTAGCTAGTAGGTTCCTTTTGGAAGGATGTTTGGAGACACTCAGGGATCTAAAATGTAGACCTGCCATTTGACCCTGTCAATTAGTCTTCTAGATGTATATCCAAAGGACTAAAAATCATTTGGCAATAAAGATATTTGCACCAGATTGTTCATTGCAGCTCAATTCATAATTGTCAAATCATGGAAGAAGACCAAGTGCCCATCACCTCATGAATGGATTAATAAATTGTGGTATATGTATACCATGGAATACTATGCAGCTTTAAAAAAAATGGAGACTTTACCTCTTTTATGTTTATGTGGATAGAGTTGGAAAATACTCTTCTTTGTAAAGTATCTCAGGAATGGAAAAAAAAATCCAATGTACTCAGTATTACTATAAAACCAATTTATACTCACTCACACTTGCATATGAAAAATGAA
>CAUYON010108492.1:0-14122 GCA_963573935.1 Arctocebus calabarensis
GGGTCCAGGCTGGGTTCGAACCTGCCAGCTCAGGTGTACAAGACTGGCGCATTATCCTGCTGAGCCACAGGCGCTGAGCCAATATTCTATCTACCTTAATACAAAGAAATGAGTGGACTTTGTTTTTAATGTTTGCAATCACAATATCTTCCCCTGGGTCTGTACACCCAGAATGCAGGTAAGTGTCCACAAACCTACCTTATGAGAAATGTACGTTTACCACTATTTTTTGGAATTTCAGATCTAGACAGGGTTACATATACACACTGTATGGCGAGTATAGACTTGTTGCCTCTAGTATATTGTAGAAGACATTACTTTTCACTAAATATTTCCTTTGTTCTCATGGTTTTTTTCATCCTTCTTTTGTTTTCCTTGTTAAAACAAAATTTGCACCAAATTTAAACAGCCCACGAAGGCTTTCTTCAAGGTCATTATAGTAGGTAAAAGAAACTAGAACCCAGTCTGAGCTTAACTACACTGAAGCTAAAACTTAGAAAGACTTTAAGACCTGGGGTAGACAGATGTTAGGCCATCCGTGTTTTCATTTAATTAGCTTCACCTAAAGAAAAAGTAAACTTTCTTCTATAGAATTATAATTAGACAACTGTCCTGAGACAAGATATTCACTATCATCAATACCATATCATGGTTAGTGCTGGAATTTCTAGCCAGAGCAATCAGACATGAGAAGGATATCAGTGTACACAAATGAGGACAGACAAGGTCAAACTATAGCTTTTTTCTTGTGATATGATCTTGTACCTAGAAAACTCCAAGGACTCGACCCAGAGACTCCTGGAATTGATAAATAAACACAGAAATGTTTCAGGATATAAAATCAACATGCACAAATTGGTAGCTTTCGTAGATGCCAACAATAGTCCAGCTGAGAATTAAATCACAGACATACTATCCTTCACAGTAACGTAAAAAAAAAGAAATGCCTTGAAATATTTTCAAACAAGGAGGTGAACGATCTCTGTAGACAGAACTATGAAACACTCGGAAAAGTGATTGCAGATTATGTTAATGGATGGAAAACAAATGTTCATGGATGGGCAGAATCAGCATTGTTCAAATGTCTATACCAAGTTAAGTGATTTACAGATTCAATGCAATCCCCACTAAAATACCAAAATCATATCTGTCAGATCTTAGAGCAATAGTTCCCTACTATGTATAGAATCAGAAAGACCCTGAATAGCTAATGTAATCCTACAAAATAAAAATAAATTTAGAGACATCACATTACCAGACTTCAGGATATAAGAGGTACTATAAGGCTTTCGGGATCAACACAGCATAGCATGGGCATAAAAATGGAGACATAGACCTCTGGCACAGAACAGAGAATCTAGAGATAAAACTATCCTCATATGGCCTCTGATCTTTGATAAAACAAAAGCCTACAATGGAGAAAAGAATCCCTGTTCAATAAATGATATTGGGAGAACTGACTAGCAGATGTAAAGGAATGATAGAAGATGTTCACCTATGTTAGGCCACTAACCTCTGAGATTAGGAGATAGATTCACTATTTTCCTTGATATTTACATGTCAAAGGGATGGCTCCCTGGTTTTATCTAAAAAGACATCCTCTAATGGCTGTGAGATTGGCAAGAGCTTTTAAAGAGATTTACATTGCAACAAAACAGAAAAATAATTTACACTTTTTCCAAAAACTAGCATCCTCAGAAGAGGAAGATCGGGGTCTAGATGCAGGCAGAAGCCTTGTCTGCAGTGCTGTCAGTCTGAGGGAGCATTAAAATTGTTTTCATGGTCATCTAAAATGCAGAGGCCATAAAGCTTAAGGGGCTCATGTATGAATTCATGGTCTCTTGTTGACTCTATGGTTGCTGAAATTGCTGGACAAAGAGCTTCAATAGCTTTGGACTTTCTGTAACCATGAACAGTACAGCTCAACCACTGATCTGAGTCAGATGCATTCAGTGAGCAAAATATGTGTTTATTCTAAAGGTCTAATATTTTGTCTTCCTTTGCTATGGAAGCATGGTCTGGCACTGACTGTGTAATGCAGACAGGTTTCCGGAGTGGAGTGCCACCAGTGTAAAACTATTTGTGTGGCACAGCTCCTCAGTTTGGCGTGGAGGGTGCAATTAGCAGAGGCTGGCGATGTCACTCTGAGCAGTAGCAGAATGTTCGCTAACACCATGTCTATGAAATGTCTTATGAAGCAGATTCCATGTCCAATTATTTTGTAGCTGTAGGGAAAGAGGTCAGAAAACAGAAAATTAGTGTTTCGGGGTTTTATTGACTAAATTTTATCTAGTATTACCAGAAAGATCAGATAATGAAAGAACAGCATTGCTGAAAAGCAGAAATAAAAGGAAAAAAAAAACATTCTGGAATTTTTTTGTCCTTGATGCTACGAGGCTCAAACAGCAGAAGATATAACTGATAAAAGTTTTGAGACACTTCACATCCTATCAAAACTCAATATTTTGGTAAGTTGAAAATTAAAGTGTAGCTTTCCCATTTATTGCAACAAATTCTCACAGGAATCAAGAGCCTTGGGGCAAAGATCATATTACTGATATGGAAGGACAGTTAAACCTCAAATTGAATTAACTTATTTGGAGAAATTCAGGCTAGAGCTTTTTCCCAGAAGCCCAAGAATTAGACTTATCAACTTAAAATTTAAAGACAGTGAAGGAGGTAGCGGTGAGATTTTGTGTATAAAAGCACACAAAAACTATCTCTTTATAAGGTCTATGGACATAAATATTCACCAGCATATGCAATGAACTAGCATGAAATAGATAAAAATGTTTACTCTGTTTTGAGAAAAATTGCTAAAATAATTTCAACCCTGAAGTAATAATAGTTTTTTAGAAATAGCTGTTACTACCCTGTTAGGTAGATAGCAAGAGTCCTAAGACTCTCCTAGGGAGGAAAGTGGGTTCCTAGCCTTAGGGCCACCTGGAGCAATGGCCACACCTGGGAAGGACAAGAGCAGGGCCAGTTTTGGTGCTGCCCTAAGCAATGGCCACACCTGAGAGAAAATGTGGCCCACTTTCCCCACTAATCTGAAAAAGAATACGGGAATCTTCCAGCCCACCTGCCAGGCAGCCTGGGCACAAGAGGATTTGGAAAGTAACCTATAGTAATCTGTGGCCAAATATCATGTCATTAACTGTCCATCAGAATAACTCCATGGTGCTGTCTGAACCATGAAGAGAGCCCAATTAGGACAGTATAAATCATCACCTCAGACTATTACCAAAGCCTTTTGTTACAGCAAGGGGCCCTTTTGTCATCTGTGGTGAATGCATCTTGCTCTGTGTATCTCTATCTTGCCCTTGCTCTGTATATTTATCTTTTTCTTCCTCAATAAATCTCATTTAATGCTTGCCTTGCTTTGGGTGGGTCATTCTTTGCCCAAGGGCACACCAGAAACCAAGAACACAGCACGTATTGCCAACCTGACATAGACTCTTGCCCTTTTTCCTAAATTTCTGTAGTTAATCTTGAGTCTAGGAAGCTCAACAGCTTCAGTAGCCATCGTTTTGCTTTTTGCAGTTTCAGTTATCAATGGTCAACTGCAGTTCGGAAATATCAAAGGGATGATCATTTTGTAGTTCATAAATACGATGATTGGGTGTTCACACACATGCATGAAATGTGCCTCCCTCAAACCTTGTCACAACATTAGCACATTACTATTCTGAGATGAAAAACTATGTTAAAATGGACAGTTCCAAAAATGAACAATCCATATATTGGACACTGCACACTATTCTGAGTAACATAATAGAGTTTTTACACCGGCCCACTCCATCCTCCCTCAGATGGGAATGAAGCCTTTGCGTAGCAGAGCCACACTGTCCATGCTACCCACCCATTACTCCCTGAGTAGTCTTATGATTATCAGATCAACTATTCTGGCATACCAGTGCTTGTATTCTAATAACCCTTATTTTACTTAATAGCTTCAAAGTGCAAGACTAGAGATGCTGGCAATTGAGGTATGACAAAGAAGGATTCTGGTACTTAGGGATAAGAGTCCACCAGCCTTTTCGTGTGCTGGCGTTCACTTTCTTTCTCTTCCAACCACTTGTACTCATTCTTCTGTTGCGTCTTCAGGGACAAGTGCCAAACTTTTAGTAATAGCATTTGGCTTCCTTGAGTGTGCCCACTAGTACCCCAGTGGAATGGCATCCAACAACTGCTGGAAGATACAGAGAGAAGCCCCAGGTGAAAGTCACGGGTTTTTGCAGGTAAGAGCAGCTTCATTTCCAGATGAGAGAGCAAGGACACCCCCCCACTCCCAGCAACTTCCAGAAACTGTTTTAGTTTCATGAAACTCCTGTCTGTGTCTCCTGGAGTAGATGTAGGAAAGAAATGGATTTGGAAAGTGTTTGAACGCCAGGACTTTTGTTACCTAGGTTCCCCAGTGTGCATGTGAGACTCTGATTTCACCTGTATATGAGATTTTCAAATCTTCCCATTGGTTTAATTTGTTTTCAGGTGTCTTTTACGGGTGGAAGTCATGAGGTTGAGTAGAACTAGGAAACCTGGTTTGAATTTGCAACTCATTTGTGATTCCTAGAGAATCAGGGGTTAGGCCATCCATTTGGGGAGGATGCCAAACTTTCCAGAATTTGGATGGAGTTTGTCTACTTTGGATTTCCATTGGCATTTAGGTGCTGTTTATTCCCTTTGGATTTCCATCCGTTAATCTTTCAGTTGCAGGGCATTTGAGGCACCACTGCAGGTGCCATTTGGGGTGCCCTCTCGCCTTGTCCATTTGTTCCATAGGCACTGGCATTTTGAACAACCTGTATTGTCTGTGTGTTATTTGCGAATTTTGTTGCAACATAAGGAAGCTCCATCTCAAGTCTCTTGGGACTAGTCAATTGTTATTAAAAATGATTCAGAAATGTTAGGAATAAAATTTGTTAAAAAATATGTGATATTCTAAAGTCCAGTTCCAAAACTATAACTAAATTTCCAAATTATTAGCATATAATAAGCCATATATTATATGTATACTCCATCTTACATTATTCCCCAAAAGACAAATGTTCTGCATATGATACTTTCTTAATTGATCTATTTTTTCCCCTAACACAGGAAATGTTAAATATTCTGAAATGCGAATTTTATGTAATACCCCATGCCAGGTTAAAAGCTTTGTTTATAAAGTTAAAAATATAAACTATAGCTCTTGAGGATTTTTAAAGATGCTTTCTGGTGAATCAGGGAGAGAGTGTGAATTAATCGTGATCACCTAACATCTATTAAATAATAGTTGTCAGACTTTTTGTACAGAGTATTTCATAGAAGAAGAAGCCTATTTCAGATGCACGCAATTGATTCATTGGATTAGCGTGTTTAATGTTAATAACATTAGATTTTTGTTTAACTTACAGAAATATGAAAAAGAGAAAAGTAATAGTTTTTCTTCATAAAATTAACACACAGATATTACCCCCACTTAGAGACTCCTAAACCCAAATTCTTATTCTAATGTTTCTTGAACTAGATACTACATTGAAACTAAAGGATTGAGATAGGACATGGACTCAATATGTGCTCCTTGTAGTAAATGTAGCGAGGGAAGATGCCGCTGGCCAGCAGACAGATGAACTGACTCAGTTTAGTTTGGCACAAGAGTAAGAAGTTGATGTCAACAATTATTTATATGAGTTAATTATCTCCTGGAAGTTTAGTTAATTCATACTGCAAGGGATAAAAATTTCCATTAACAGCAATTGACATAATAGCCTACCTTTAAACCTGAGAGAAATCAGTTGAAAAGCTATTATGTCTAGGAATTAGATTCACTAGAGTGCCCAGGTACAAAGTAAAAGAACAAAAATCAATAATGATACAAGTTATTCATCCTTCAGATTATCAGTTTAAATATAATCCTCTAGAAGAAATTTCATCACTCTCTCACTTTCTGCTTTTCCTTCAATATTTTTATCACCATGGCAATATTGTAAATATCGACATATGATTTTATAAAAGTTATAATTCTTTTATTTCCAACCAAAAAGGAGATTATTTTTTTTAAATGTAACTACATTTTTCTTTAGTTCACTGAGAGTAATAAATCAGTGCAAGTATTGATAGAAACATTTTTATAAGGGAAAATGAGAAGCAAATATACCAACATTCATTAAATGCATTGGTACTTTACAGAAAATAGTGTGATGGTAGCTTGGGAAAAGAAAAACATCACACATAGCGATACATGTGAATGAGTAAATGAATGATCAGAGATCACTGATATTTCACACATTACAGAATTGATAAGGGTTTCTTTTTTTAATTCCAGTATGATAAGAAGGTACAAATGTTCTTGTTACATGGCTTGAGTCAGGGCCATAAATGTGCCCATCACCAGGGGGAGTGTTTATTGTACCTGTTAGGTAGCTTTTTGTCCCTCTGCTCCTCTTCCTGCCCTTTGCTTAATTTCTAATGACTTATTTTGACAAGGGTATTTTTTTGCTCATGTCAATGATCTACGCTTAAAGCCTTCCAGAACAGCAAGTATCTGACTCAGGTTAAAATATTAGCTATTATGTTTGAAAATATTAGCTTTTAAAGATAACCATAAAAATACCTAGTACTAATCTATACATAGATTTAAAAAAACTGATTTAAATAAAAATGTATATATTTTATATCTTTTTCAAAACTAAGACTATTTAGTACTTATAATCTTTTGGTATTTAGTGCATATCTTATATTTATTTTCTACTTGGGGCCATTTATCGAAATTTTAGCAATTTTTTTTATTTTTTACTATCTTCAACAATTTATGAAAAATACATTAGGGTATCTCATTTTCTCCTCCTAACAAAAAAATGTTAATTTTAATATTTTTGCATTATATTTAAAACAACATGATTATATTTGTCCTGAACTAATCATTACAAAGTGCAAATTATGTAGACTAAGAATAGATTTTAAACCTTTCTGCCACAAAAATGATGCATTGATCAGTAGATATCGTAAAGGAATTTGCTTAACCACCTGGAAAATATATAAATTTCTAATTTTTGCTTTATGCCATGCATCTATTTATGCCATATATTTATCATGTATTAAATTGTCAATGTAAAAATTTCCCTGAAAATCATAGTTAAGTATATTCTAAAATTAAATACAATTGAATTACTAATAAAGAGTCATAAAAATAAATTTTGCTACATACATCCACATTTGGTACGTGTTAATCTATATCATATATAGAAAAAAAATATTAAAAAATGATTAGGATTCGATGTTGTTCAGGTCAATCCAGCTTCACATTATGCCTATTAATTAAGAATGTTTTTTACATTTCTGTGGCTTGAGTTAGTGCTGTAAATGTCCCCAGCACTGGGGGGAGTGCTTATTATACCTGTTAGGTAGCTTTTGTCCCTGCTCCTCTTAATCACATGGGCATGATTTAATTATTATTAAAACATAAAGAGAAGGAGCATAACTGCACATTCCTTACCTTCAAGCTGTGTATAGCAACTTATTCTAAAGAATACAGTAGAACAAGGTGGAAAAGGATAATTGCATAATGGAGAAACCTGAAAAATACTACCTCAGCCACATGATCAAGGTCAAAATCAGTAACCATAAGTCATGCTGATAATGTGTATTTTAATGCAATGTGATGAAAATAGTACTTTATCTCTGTGATCTTTCATCCCACAACTCACAACCCCATAATAATCATGAGAAAAAAAAATTTATAGAGGGGCACATTTGGAAATCTCTTAAGATTACTAAGTAAGAAAAATAAAAATAGTTTGAAAAACTGCCACAGCACAAAAAACATAGTAAGAAATGTCAGGGTATCCTGGATGGGATGGTGGAATGTAGAAGGGACATCAGAGAGAAACCAAGGACTTAGGAATTCACTATAGACTTTGATTAAGATCAGTGCATCAGTACTGGTTGCATACAATTGCAACAAATGCACCAGATTAATGTAATAGAGAAATAATAGAGAAAACCTTATAATAGAGAAATTAATAATAATAGAGAAAAGCTTACAGTTAGTATTTTGGAGGAAACTCTTCAGAAAGTCTAAAATTATCATTTAAAAAGTTTATTTATCTAATAATAATAATAAAGTATTTCTGCTGGAAAACATATTCAGCCCACAAAGTCCAAAAAGTTCATCATCTGGCCCTTTACAGAAAAAGTTTGCTGATATCTGAATTAAACTTTTAAAATATTACATTTATTTTGTTAGGTTTGTGTAGGTTATAGTGAGGTAACCAGACCAATTTTCAATAGATTAATAAAGTTTGAGTAGAAAAAATTAATCCAAATTTTGCCCTTCCACAGTAAAATTTCAGTCATTATTTTCTTTTCTTACATGACCCTGCTATCTTAAAATGATATCTTGCTGTTTTTTTTTTTGACGTAACAGTGTATTTTCTCTCTTTTTTTATTAAGTCATTTATACATAGATCATAAAATTATATTTTGAATGTCTGCCTTTCCCATCAGAGAGTTAAATCTGAAGGAGAGAATATACCTACTTATGTTCCCATTACCAAGTCTACTTGCTGGAAAATAGAATGGAGAATAAAATACTAAACAGATCAAATTTCTTTATGTGTAAATTCAGGCGATCATGACATGTCATCTGTAGGATGTAATACATAATCAAGAATTTTCGATCTGAATTCTGTCTCACATTTAGAAGAGAAAGAAAGTGAAAGAAGGTGTGTGCAGGAATAATGATGGGGTCAGTTTTACAGAGTTCAGTAACGAAACAGGCTTCAAACTGATGAAAGGATGATGTAGAAATCCTCTGACTTTACACTGTACTTTTTTATATGCACCTCATTTTCATCACGTTTTTGACAATATATAATAATAATAATATTTACCACATAAGAACAAGATGACAAATAAATGGATCTGAACATGTCATCTCCCAAAGCTTGTCTAAGATATAGCAGAAATAAAGCATATTATACATTTCTCATTCTTCTCTGCAAAATATGATAATTTCAATTCTCACTAAATGTTCAAACAAAAAAATTCAATAAATAAGTTCTTTCATGTAGTTGAAATATAAAGTGGTAAACTGAATTTATTTTACCTTCACATTTATTAGTACATTGAATGGAAATGTAAATAAAAACTCATATGAATATGAGTGTAAAATAAATTCAAAAATATTTTTACTAAATTATGGGGTCAGATAATTATTCATAATTGTATAAAATCTCCAGTGCTAAGAAAATATTCAAACTTAAAATAAGTAGATAATATTTGTTAAAGTGAATTTAATTAAGCAATTATTTGGCAGAAATGATATTATATGTTGTCTTATATGATATCTCACAAATTATTAGACTCGCTCCTCACCTTTAAAAGAAGTGGTTAGATGCCTTGCTTTTTGAATGTTACTAATCTTACTAATATAACTTCTGTTTTTAGATAATTTCTGTTTTAAAGTTGTATTTTCTAAATTATTTTTAATTTTTCAGGACTGCAAAGTAAAAATCCTTTTTATTTACTTTTTAACATTAATAAACTAAAATTGTACCCTGTGCATCAGAGATAGTGTCAAAAAGCTAAAACAACTTAGAGAAATAAAATTCTATAAGAGTTGATGCATATTATTCAAGAAACATTGACAGTTTTTACATTTATATTCCAGAAGCGATTCATATTAAAATATGTAATAAAGTTTTCTAGCACCTTTTTCCTATTCCTGGGTATGTTATACTTTCAGAAAAACGAGAGATATATATGTTGAATATTTGCAATAAATCTGTGAATTAAAAATAAATTCAATTTACCATACTGCATTTGAAACACACAAAGTCACTATGCTCTATTCTTTTTTTTGTTTTCTTACAAAAATAATGACTAATTCTTACATAAACTGGATTCAATTTTGACCAAAGTACATTACTTAAACATTAATTTTTAATTCAACTTGTTAATATATTATTTAAGATATTGCATCCTCATTTATAAGTGAAATATATTTGTAATTTTACTTTATAACAATATATTTTCTCTACTTTTAATATCAGGTGTATGCGTGATGGTGGAGCTCTCATGACTTGATCACTCCCTAATGGCCCCACCTCTTAATACCACCACAGTAGGGATTAAGTTTCAACACATGAAAGACATTCAGACCACAGCATACTGGTTCTGGCCTCTATAGTCATTTTCTCTCAAATGCAAAATACATCCGTTCTATCCCAACAGTCCCCCAAATCTTAACTTTCCCAGCATCAACTCACAAGTCTAATGTCAGTAGTTTCATGTCATTTAGATATAGATGAGACTATATGATTCAACCTGAGGCAGATTGCTGTCTGTGAAAATCAAATAAGTTATGTACTTTCAAAGTGCAGGGGTGGGATTGGCCTAGAATATACATTTCTATCCCACGATAAATAAATAGGCCAGAACACAGGTCCCAAGTAAGTTTGTGCAAACCCAACCATGTGAACGTTAAATCTTAAGACTTTCTTCTATGTCCTTCCAAGCACACTAGTGTTGGGGTTGGGCCTCCAAGGCATTGGGTAACTTCAGCCCCCATGGCTTTGCTGGGTGTGGGCAGTCTCTGATTTAGTTCTTATATATTAAAGTTGCATGTCCGTGGCTTCCCTAGGTTAACTCTGAATGCTGGTGGCTGTACAGTTCTAAGGTTTCACGGGTAACCCCCTTGGTTCTACTATACCTTTCTGGGGGGTGGGGTGGGGCATTCTATAGTAGCTCTAGACCGTGGTTCCACTGGCGATTGTCTTAGCAAAATTTTCTGCAAAAGCCCACCCTTCAGGGTATTCTCTGTCTCAGCCCTGAAACTCTCTAAAATATACCATGAAATCTCTGTTGGGGCAATTGTGCCTTCTCAGCTTGTGCACTCTGCATGCCTGCAGAGTTAGCACCACACGAGGCAACTTACTGCCTGTTCCTTCTGGATCAACAGCCTGAGCTGCACTTGCGCCTACTTGAGCCATAGTAGAGAAGCCCCTGAGCACTGCACTGGGATGAGAGGAGCAAGTTTGATGAAGGTTACTGCCTGGGTGTCCTCACACTTGAAATGGTCCTAGATAGCAAGAACTGAGGTCTAACAAGACCATAGATTCCTCTCTTGAAACTCTTCAGCCCTCAAGACCTTGTCATTTGGGGCCTGTGCGGGAGTAGCAGCCTTAGAGATCTCCAAAATGCTTTCAGTTTTCCTCTTCCATCGTTTTTATGATCAGCATCTGGTTTCCTTCTAGTCATTTAAATATCTGGATCATAATTCTTCTCTTCCATACCTCCAAATTAGCCTTTTATTTCATTTGAATGCCAGACTGAGAATTTTTCCAAATTTTTAAGTTGTGCTTCCTGGATTATTATAAATCAAATTTTAATCAATTTCTTTCTTCTCATATTTTGCTATTAGCTTTTAGGAGAAGTCATTCAATGCCCTGAACACTTTGCTTAGAAATGTGTTTTGCAAAATATCCTGATACATTGCTTTTAAATTCTGTTCTCCACAAATCATTAGCACACAAATGTAATTTAGCCACATTAGTTGTCATCTTTTCAGCAATGGTAGCCTTTCCTTCTGTTTCCACTAAAGTAGTCATTAATTCTGTCTAAGACTTCATCAAGTGTCCTTTATTGTCAATATTTCTACCAGCAATCTGATTATGATCACTTAGAGATTATGAGAATCTCTAAGATGATGGGCGGAGCAAGATGGCGGCCGAGTGGCAGCTTCCTTGCAACTGGGCACAGTGAGACTGGGGAGGACTTCAGGCATCTCTGGCAGGCGAGATCTGCCCAGAAACTTCCCTCTGGGGACACAGGGAGACAGCGTGAGACTTCTGGACACCCTGAGGAAGGGAAAAGTGGTGGAGATTGGGCAAGTGGTTGCATGTGTTCGTTAGGTCTAATACTGTCAGCAGCTGTGAGTGGGGCAACAGTGGGACTGCAGGCTGGAAAGGCCTTACCTGTGTGCTGTTTGGGTTTCTTTTGGACTTGTTGCTTGGTTGAACTGCCTTGGGTGAACTTGGGCAAGAGTGCAGGGGTCTTTGAGCATTGTCTGGGGCCCCAGACTGGGCCACTGAACCAGACGGAGCTACCAGTGTTTGGTTGTGGGCTGTGTGCAGCCATTGTGGGAGAACTGCCCTGGCAAGCTCCACCTTCAGGGCCGCAGAACAAACATCAGGCGGGACTGAGTAATCTAGTGACTGAGCAGCCTAAAGGAGGGGCCTGAGAAGCCTTGCACCCTTAGCCCTCAGGGGCATAGGGTGAGACTGGTTTTGGCAAACTGGGTAAGTGGATAGCCACTTAAGGAGTGATCCCAGCCACAAGTGCTTCCCTGGGAAAGCTTCTGCTTAGCCCAAGTTAGCAATTTAAAGTGTCATCTAAGCAGGCTGAGGAGGATTTAAGCTCTCCACCCTGTGGGGTTTGAGAAATCATTAGAGACACAGGGTCACTCCCTACAAAGATCCAGTAACAACAGAGTGATTCTGCCAGGGTCTGATCTGGGAGAGATACCTCCCCAACTCTGAGGACAGTCATAGGCAACAGTGAAAAATAATCATGAGGCAGAATCAACAGAAAAACTGGCAATATAAATAATCAGAGTAGATCAACTCCCCCAAGGAATGACAAGGTAGATGAAGCACAAGATCCCTTGCATAAGCAAATGGCTGAGATGTCAGAAATCAAATTCAGTCTGGATAGCAAATAAGATCAGTGGAATGGAGGAAAAGAAGGAATTAGAATTTCAAGCAGCAATCCAAAAGATGTCTCAGGAATTCAACAAATTCAAAGACAAAATGACCAAAGATTTTGACACATTGAGACAAGAAGTTGCAGCCCTCAAAGAGCTCAGAAATACAGTAGAATCCCTCAGTAACAGAATGGAGCAAGCAGAAGAAAGAATTTCTGACATGGAAGACAAAGCTTTGGAATGCTCCCAAACTTCCAAAGAGGTAGAGAAATGGAAGGCAAAAATGGATCATTCTCTCAGACAGCTCTGGGATAACTCGAAGAAAACCAATATTCCCCTTATAGAGATACCTGAATGAAGTGGTGTCACAAGGCACAGAGTCTCTTCTTTATGAGATTGTGAAAGAGAACTTTCCAGACATGCCAAGAGATTCTGAAATTCAGATAGCAGACAGTTTCAGAACCCTAGCACGATCCAGCCCAAATAAGACATCCTCCAGGCACATCATAATTAAGTTCATTAAAGTTAAAATGAAGGAGAAAATTCTGAAAGCAGCCAGATGTCAGAAATCCATTACCTACAAGGGGAAGAATATTAGAATAACTGCAGATTTCTCTGATCAAACCTTTCAAGCTAGAAGAGAATGGTCATTGACTTTCAATCTCCTAAAACAAAAGAACTTTCAACTGAGGATCTTGTATCCAACTAAACTGAGTTTCGTTTATGATGGAGAAATCAAATACTTCAATGACATCCACATGATGAAGAAATTTGCTATAACTAAGCCAGCTCTCCAGGATATTCTCAAACCTATCCTCCACAATGACCAGCGCAAACCTCCACCACAAAAGTAGACTCACCCAGAAACTATTTATCAAATTTCATCTTCCATAGCGAAGAAAGGACTAAAAATGTCCACTGGACTTTCTAAAGATTTAGCATTACTTTCAATTAATGTGAATGGTTTAAATTGTCCTCTAAAGAGGCATAGGATGGCTGACTGGATACAAAAACTCAGGCCAGATATCTGCTGCATACAAGAATCTCACCTTAGCTTAAAAGATAAATTTAGACTCAAGGTGAAGGGATGGCCATCTATATTCCAGGCAAATGGAAAACAGAAAAAAGCAGGTGTCACAATCTATACAATAGGCTTTAAACCAACCAAAGTAAAGAAGGATAAAGACGGACATTTCATATTTGTTAAAGGTACCACTCAATATGATGAGATTTCAATTATTAATATTTTTGCGCCCAACCAGACTACACCTCAATTTATAAGAACCTCTATTAAACATGAGTAACGTGATTTCCTCCAGCTCCATAGTAGTTGGAGATTTTAATACTCCTTTAGCAGTGTTGGACAGATCCTCCAAAAAGAAGTTAAGTAAAGAAATTTTAGATTTAAACTTAACCATTCAACAACTGGATTTAACA
>CAUYON010108494.1:0-10896 GCA_963573935.1 Arctocebus calabarensis
TGCCTGTAGTCCCAGCTACTAGGGAGGCTGAGGCAAGAGAATCGCTTAAGCCCAAGAGCTGGAGGTTGCTGTGAGCAGTGTGACGCCACGGCACTCTACCCAGGGCGATAAAGTGAGACTCTGTCTCTAAAAAAAAAAAAAGGAGCTCAAAAGAGCCTGACTCAAGTTTAATCAAAAGACAGAGTCTTTGTCCATTATCTCCTCAATTAGATTGTTTCTGGAAAATAGAAATTATAATTCATACTCTTTTGTGTCTCTAGTCCCTACTAACCCCCCACCCCTAACACACACACACACAGGAGAAGCAATGTATGTGTGTAATAAAGTAGGTTGTGATTGAGTGTATTTCAGCGATGGTGGATTAATTATAACAGAATGGACAACTTAATTTGCTAGTTAAACTGGTTGTAGGTGCACAGCCTTACTCAACTCATCATTATTTGACTAAATCGAGACAATCAATATTCTAAGACAAGACTCTTGTTACAGAATTTCTGGCTAAGTAGCTAGCAAAATTTATTCTCTTGCCTGCTATCTACATGTGATGTTACTGCTTTGAACTCATTTTTCAAAGCAATATTTATAAATATAATTGGCAAAAGTATGGCATCATTGGCCAGCGAATAGAATTGCTTTCAGTTTGAAAAAAGAAATGTAAAGCCCTATCACATATTAGAAATTACAGACATTCTCACAAAAGTGATGGATTAATGACCACATATAGCATTATGAAAGCTAGTTGTGGTTTACTTAAACCAGTCTCTCTTTCTCTCTATGGCATTCTCAATCTTTTTAAACCTCTAGCATATAATAACATTTTAAAAGTTAAAGTATTTCACATCAGCAAGAACTTGATATGAAATGAGCAACATTAAGCACAAAACAATTGAAGCTTCAAATGCTGGAGCAGCCCAGAATTTTAAACAGCCCAAATGAATAAGGATGTAAGACTATTGTGCTTCTTCAAATGCAGTAATAATCAGGCCCAGAGGTTAGCAGGAAGAAATTTTATAGCAATAATGGCTCCCAGTACCATTTTTCTCTTGTGACTTTGACTCACAGAGGTGAAGCTTACATTTGAAGATCTGATACAATGCAGCTACTGGGGTACTGGTGGAGGGGGTGGGAGGGTAGGGGGGATTGGCCAAACGGCTGGACCCTCTCAAACATCTATGAGAGACAGAGATTGAAAGGGAAAGACAGAGAGAAATTGAGAGAGATAGAAAGAAGGGGAGGACACACACAAAAAAGATTTACATTACCAATGACAAATCAAAGCTGAAAGTTTGCCTTGCCTGTTGTCATTCATTGCCATTCATATTTAGAAAGCAGTCTGCTGTGATAATTGATTTGATGGTCGGGCTTGAGTGGAAGCACTTCTGGGCATAGCAGCCTCAGAGATGCCAAAAAAGAAGAAAAGGTGGGAATGAAATAATGTACTACTTTCTCCTCAGAGGCATGTGGCCCAGTTTTTAAGAGCAGAAAACATGTTCTGGGGTGGGGGGAGTAGAATGGGGAAAAAACCTAAAGAATTTTGTAATAAATACAAAAATGACCATATAGCTCCAGTCAGATAAAAATAGGCATTCAAACCAAGACAATGAGAGGACATATTTTACTGACAGGTGAATAATAGGGGAGTGTGGTGGAAATAATCTGATTTTTAACAGACTCTGTCCTTGGGAGTACCTTTTTTGCTGTTCTTTTGTATAGGGACAAAAGTGATTCCATTTCTAAAAAGCCTTTTTATTTTTAAGCTTTTCATACTAGATTAATAGTTCAGAAGGAGAAAAAGAAAACAATAATTGGGACTGAAAAACTATATATGTGCCTGGATTATCTAGCCATCATTGAATTTATTTTCTTGAAGCAGTAGTTAATAATGAAGCTTGGCCTCAGACTTGTGAGTGGAGGATGGTGCTCAGCCATTGCTTCCTGCCGATATGAATAAGTTAGGGGACTAAAGTGCCAGTTGAAGAAGGCAAAAGAGGGAGAGTTTTTTCAAAGTACTGAATTCATTGCCTGACCTCTTAATCACAACTGCCAATTGAATTGTGTGCCCTGTCATTCCATTTAAGGGCCTAAACAAATTAAATAAAAGACATGGCTGTCAAAACACAAATTTTAATCAGAACTGGTTTGTCTTTTGAAAGAAGCATACTTATTTATGCTCCAAAGTAGCTTAATCCTTTAACTTTACTCCCTTCTCGTTTTTCTTCCCTCTCCCTTCTATGTTCATTTCTTCTTTCTCTCTTCTTTTACCTGTCTAGCTGCCTCTACTTACACCCACAGAGAAAGCCTGTGGTTTGGCCTCAGTGAATCAGACCAAACCTGTTTCTTACATATGTAGCTTTTGTGCAATTATCAATACTCATCACATTCCATCACAATTTCTCTTCTTCTGGCAAGGTTTTTAGCTACAGCGAGACAGTGAGCTTTATGAGTTTAAAAAAAAAGAAACACAAGCTCAAATATATGACTTTAAAAAAAAAGACTCGTGTGAAATTAACACAGAGAAAAGTATGTTAGCTACGTCAGGAGAATGTATTGCATTTTCTGAGAGTCTGTTAAAAAAATCATCATGAAAATTACCTAGGGAGTTTATTGAAATTTTGTGGACAATTTATACATGTATCAAAACATCATGTTGCACCCCATGAATATGTACCGGTTTTTGTGTCAATCACACATTTCAAAAAATTTAGATTCTCAGCCCCAACCTCAGAACCACTAAATGACCATATACACATAATAGTGCCCAGGTGTCTATGTTTTAACAAGTGCCGCAGATTGTTCTTCTGCACACTACTGAAGGTTGAGTACCAGAGATATAACGGTTAAAGGGCAACGTTCAATCATACAAAGTGGATTCTGATTCATTTTTTTACAATTACTAGTTGTGTGAACTGGGCAAATTATCTAGCTTCTCTAAACCTCAGTTTCCTTATCCATAAAACATATGTAACAATGCTTACCTCATAAGGTTCTGAAGAATAAATAAGATAATGACTATAAAACATATATCACAGTAGCTTGTGAAATCACAATATCAATACATACTCAATATTATTGATATTTATGATTTAGAAATAGGTTCTTTTTATGGGTTGTTTATATTGCTTCCATGTAAAGTAAATATTAGATTCTACTTTAATTTTATATTAACCTGGCCAGTACTTTTTCACACCTCAAGAGTACATAAGATTAAAAATTATACTCATCACTTCATCTTAGCCAGTGGGAAAACAAAACTTAGTTTAAAATAGCATATGCTTACAGGCATACGGTAGAATATTCTTATTAATATCCACTGTATGTAGACAGCTAGATATAAATATTATTTATATGTGAAGGTGTAATTAAAAGGCAATTGGGTACTGAACTTGATAAGTGAAGGGGGCTATGCCTAGAATGTCAATGTGATTCTGTAAATACCAAAGGCACTTCTCAGTGTGACTAGCAATACCACCTGTCTCACACCCAAAGATAATTCATCAAATATTATCATGTCTAAACTAGACGATTCATTGTCTTCATAGCCTAGAATAAATATCACACGACGTATTTTTTTAATCTAATTCCAGTACTTCCTAGCTGTTACTCCAGAAAAACCTCCTTTCAGTGCACTCATCTGTAAAATGTGGGTAATTATATTTTCCCTACTTCACAGTCTTGAAGTGAGAAGAGACGTAGTAATATGTATAGGAACTATTTGTAAACTAAGTGCTATACAAATGAGTGATATTATTTCATACCTGTTCAAATGAGCTGAAAGTCCATTTTGAAAATGTAATTATCAGCTTTTGACAGTGATTGCTTTCTCCTCTTGTAGGGAAGTCCAAAAAAATAGATAAAATTAGAATTCTTTATTGTCGTGCCTTGCTGATTTTTGCTTGAGGTGACCAAATTGCATTGACGTATTTTTACACAGCTTTTGTTGAATATTCCTTGGTCCGAAAGCTTTCGGCTTTGTGGCTTTGAAGCTCCAATTCCCTGATCAATGTCTGAACTTGTGAAGCTTGAAATTTGTCATTTGGCATTGACTTATGTGTAAATTTGACTCAAAACTCAGTCTCCTTTAAACATCTCGGGGCAAATTTTCAGCATGGCCTCATTTTTACTGATACGGTCATGTATTTGTAAGTACAAATTGCCACTTTTGTCCTCAAGAGAGCACAAAGTGGTCATTGCACCTGCCATGAGGTAATTGAAGGTGCAAAAAAACACTTCTACAAAAAAGTCTTTCTGGAACTCCCTTCCCCCACACCCTTTCTTTCTGCTCTCTGTGTGTATAGAAAGGAAAAAAAGAAAATAATGCTATTAACAGGCTCTGAATAGAGGTCAGTGTTTCTTTGCAAGAAAAATAAACTGCATCTAATTTGTGCTTCTTTTCTTAAAGAAAAAGAGAGAGAGAAAGAAAAGAAAAAAATACACAAGATGCCCTGAATAATTTAAAACAAAAATGTTCATGGAAATGACAGTGTTCTTTGTGATTATTACTTAACTATTATAATGTTACGTACTTCTTAACTTCAGCAAATACTTAATTTTGACTATTGAAAAATAGCTTTTGAGAGTCTGTTATGGAACTTCCAGCACGCCTATAGTTTTAGTTGCCTAAATTTATCCTCTGAGTTTACCTTAAAGACCAAAAGAGTAACATTTGGTTTTAATATGCTCTTCTATGTATCAATATTTTGGGGGGTTCTTTGTGGATTCTAATGCTAGACAAAATTAGAACGCTTTAAGAAATGGAAGGCAAACCAACCTACAGCTTATCTGCTACCTAAACAGTGTATATATTGCAAATGGCTTGTAAAATTACCCATACAGTGGAAAGAAACACTTTCTAGCCATTTCCTGGTATGTTACCTGTGGCCATTGTAAGCATTGCCTGGAAATTATTCACAGAAGCTTGATTTTATACTGCTAGTGATAATATGTGCACATAGTATTTAGCCTTGCCCTCTCATATACTACATATGTGCCTACTAACCCAGTACAAGTAGAAAGTCACTTTTTTCCCCTGAGAAGCAGCAAACTGTAATTTATTTTTCCTTTTTGAAAATTCTGTTGTAGTTATTTAAGTTTTGGTTTAGGAAGAACACGTTAATGTGAGCTCTATCTTCTTAGCAAATTATTAAGTGCGCAAAACAGTCTTGTCAATGATAGACACTATCCTGAACAGTAGATCTCAGAATTTCTTCCTCTTACCTGAGTGAAATCTTATACCCGTGAATAGCAACTCCTCATTTTTCCCTCTCCCCAGACAGTAGCAACCACCATTGTACTCTGTTTCTATGAGTTTGACTAGTTTAGAAACCTCACATAAGGGAAATCACACAAGATTTGTTCTTCTGGGCCTGGCTAGCTTTCTTCACTTAGCGTAACGTCTTTCCTCCAGGTTCATCCCTGTTGTCAATGTGGCAGGACTTCTTTCTTTCGCTAAGGCTGAATAACATTCTACTAGCTATCTATACTGCATTTATGTATCCATTCATTCATTGATGGACATTGCTGCTATGGACATTGTTTCCTTATTGCAGCTATTATAAATAATGCAGATTGCTAGATCATGTGGTAGTTCTGTTTTTCATTTTTTGAGGTATTTTTGTTTTCCATAATGGCTGTGTAATTTTATATTTCCACCAAGGGTTGTGCAAGGGTTCCAATTTCTCTACATCCTCAAGGACACTTATCTTTTTTATTGTTCTTTGTTACTAGACATCCTAATGCATGTGAGGTTTGGGTTTTGATTTGCATTTCCCCAGTGATTGGTAATGCTGAGCATCCTTTTACATACCTGTTGGCTAATTGTATATCTTCTTTGGAGAAATGTCTGCTCAAAACCCTTGCCCATTTTTTAAACTTGTGGGTTTGGGTTTTTTTTTGTATTTTTTTTTTTTTTTTTTGCCATTGAATTGCGTTTCTTATATATTTTAGATACCAACCCCTTATCAGATAAATGGTTAACAAATATTTTCTTTCATTCCATGGATTGACTTTTGATTTTTGTTGATTGTTTCCTTTACTATACAGCAGCCCTTTCGTTCGATGTAGTCCCACAACTCATTCTCCTTGAATGACTGAATTACAACAGGCCATCTTGAATTCCCTTTCTACACATCACAGTTAAAAAATAAAAATTCAGTGCTACCTAGGTAACTGATAGGATTCTCTGCAGGCAGTTTGAGACCTAATATAAAACCAAATATTCCATATAGACCACTGATCTAAAGAAAGACAGTCTGGAATTCCCAAGACTATAAAGTTTTATTAATGAATGTGATAGAAAATAAAATCTTGAATTCTGACTGACATGTATTTAAGATGATGAAAGGGTAAGAAAGAGAAGGGTAATAAAAGTCTTTGAAAACGTGCATTCAAAGCAGTGTGTGGTTACATACTAAATATATAGTTTGAACTCTTTCTTGTCCTGGTGACAAATGCATATCTGAGCTAAGATTGCTGTTTTGTTTCGTTTTTATCCCCCCCCCTTTTTTTTTTTTGTGAGACAGAGCCTCACTATGTCACCCTTGGTAGAGTGCCATGGTGTCACAGCTCACAGCAACCTCAGACTCTTGGGCTGAACCGATTCTCTTGCCTCAGCCTCCCAAGTGGCTGGGACTATAGGCGCCCACCACAACACCTGGCTATTTTTTTGTTGTTGTCATTGTTGTTCAGCAGGCCCGGAGTGAGGTCGAACCTGTCAGCCCCGGTGTATATGGTCAGCACCCTAGCCACTCAGTACAAGTGCCAAGCCATATCCCTTTTTTTATACAGTAATATCCATCCTGATGACCAGTCCTGGGGACTGTCACTTTGATATGTTAACAAATCATTGCCTGCTAGGTAGCCAAACTAGATCACTCCATATTGTCAAAACACAGAAACAGCAAAAACATACCTAAATGAAACAAGCTCTGATTTTTTTCAAAACCAAAAAAAAAGCGAGAAAATCATTGAATTTAAGCGACAGAAGCTATTCCAGAAGATTATTGCTAGAATTAAGATGTTACTAAAGAGAGTAATAGACTTATACATTAAAACATTAAAAGCAACAAATTGGATTTGAATTAGTATCATTTTCATTCTTAAATTCATTTACTTTTTAATAAAAAAGAAAATATAAGCATATTTTCATTTTTTATATTCACATAAGATAATACAATGAATGAAAATAGTTCACACACCCTTGTGTGACTAGTACTCCCCATAGGGAAGTAGTTCCTTATAACTAACTCTAAAATGGGAGAAGATTTGGAATGACAAAAAGGGAGACAATATTTCCCATAATCTTATATTCCATAAATGATATTTAATACTGACACTTTTGCATGTTTTAAAACTCCAAAATAAAAAGAAAAATACAACTTTCAGTTGTAGTTTCTTTCAGGGACCAATCTGAAAAGTAGGGGCCCGTTTAAGGTATGTTGGACAATGAAACATTGCTCTAATAAATGTGCTTAACTGAATTTATTTGAAAAAGTAGAAATATTATTAGGTTTGGTGATTAGAAGGCTGAGTTTGATTAATTCAAGGTTAATTTGAGGAAGGGAGATAAGCTGAGCATGACCTTCCCTGAGTGTTATCGCTAGGGAGGAGAATTTCAGCCAAATTTTAGGATTTGGCCAGGACCCAATAAGATATGATCACTAAAAAGAAAACTATAACCACTAAACCACTGAAAAGAAAATGGTTCTTCTTTTCCAGTAAATAAAAAGTAGAGATAGAATGGAGTTGGTATTCCATCTCTGCCCACTGTGCTCCCACCTACCCCTGCTCCTCCTTTTCTTTCGAGTTTTTGAGATTATTCATTCTAACCTCCTCCTCTCTTCTCTGGCTCAGCCAGTTTGGAGCTCTTACTATATTCCTTACTGCAAAAGACAGAGGCATGCTAAAGTTTTGGGTTTTTTATATGGTTTTTTTTTTTTTGCTTTTTTTGTTTTGTTTTTGTTTGTTTGTTTAGGTGGTAGAGAGTTAAGGAAACATGGGGAAGAAATATCACTGAAATATGGAGTGATTTTCCAGCCATGCCTTATAGAAACTAGAATATTGCAATTACAGCAGTGACTCTGGCAGTCTGAAAGTAACTGGGGATGCAGTGACCACTGTGCTGGTGGTCATCCTTTCAGAGCAGGCATCTGTTGTGCCTCTAGGTTTGCCTTACTAATATCTGTGGTGTCTCAGTTACTTCATTTTTATTTTTCTGTATGTCTGGTTCTTCTTTATATTCCCTTAACAATGAATGAACTCTCTTTTCTCCTTTCTACATCAAGGAGTCTGCTTATTCATGGCTTACACAGCCAGGTAGCTTATAACATTCTCTTTCTCTCTCTTAGCTTTTGCTGCTACCTAACAGTTAATTCCTTTCTTCATGTGTCTCATTAAATTTACTCAAGAAAGATTTGGTTGGTTTGGTTTACAGCAGAGAATTCTTGCTGTAAAGAGCTTTCACAGTGGCCTATAAATAATTTTTTTTGGTATCTACCTATTATTTAGTTTACTGTGACTGAGGTCGTATGATGCCAAGCATTGTGACCTATACGTAAAGTACCCCCTTAGAAGGGGACTCTAAGGTATCTGAGAAGAGGGCAATACAATGGACAGGTATCATGTACTGAATATTCTATATATTGAGTCATCACATCTGGAGACTTGAGGTACTAGCTGTTTTTTCACTATATATCATTGATCTAAGATGATGTCAATCACAAGATATACATTCATTCATGTACCACTAAGAAAGGAAGAAATGCTGCCAATTAAACCATAGCATACCAATGATTGTTAAATGCATCTCAATCTTAGAGATGTTAAAATGTGAGAAAGGGTACATTTTTAAAAAGATAAAACATGTCTGAAGAGCAAAGTGAGTCAATTGAACCCCCAGAGAATGTCCTTGAGTATAGACTCATAGAGTGGACCCCCAGCTATCTGTCTGCAGGTTGGGAGGAGGCCAGTCATTGGTACAGAATGTGGTTTGGGTCAGGGATCTGATAGATATCAGAAGGTGGATCTAAGGGGGCAGCAAAGTAGTCACATATTGATTTAAATGAGGTGGATATATCAGGATTTTCTGTTTTTGTTAACAGTTCATTTATTTTCTGGGATCAAATCAGCCGTGTCTCCTGTTTTCTAGAATTCTTCCTTGTTTGTTACTCATACATTAATTCTGTCTCTGGATGTAGGGTCATTTTAAAAACCAAATACTACATTTTGTCTATGAGGCACTTGAAATAGCATGGCCAGGGAAAGCCAAGCTCACAATTGTGATATATTAATAAATAATTTCTTATTGTTGACTCCCTTTTTGTTATTAGGAGGGTTAACGTAGCTTTAATCATAATTATCAATCAATATGTCTTCTCCATTATGTTAATTGTGCCAAGACCCACATTAACATGATTAACATGGAAGAAAGTCCTTACCAAATTTCCCTTCTCCCCTCCCCAATTGGCCAGAGATGGCATGGTGGTTATCCAAAGAGTCTACTCCAAGTGATCTTCACAGCTTTCAGGGATCATTTTACTCTAGGTTTATAGGGCAGCTGTTTGTTCAGGTCCCATTTCCAATGCATTTCCACTGAACACTTACTTTATCTGATGTTGCTGCATGTCTCGTATTAAAAAAGTTGGGTAAAAATGCTAGGTAAAATGAAGGGATCAGACAACTCTCTGAACATATATAGATTTCTTGCTGAATTTCTGGGTACTTACTGCTCATAGACTCCATAGCCCACAAGAACTAGTGTGAATTTGTGGGCCTTTTACCTTCAGAGACCCCAACACCTAAATAAGTAATTTTTTTTCAGCCTTTTTTTTTTTTATTTTTACATATACATGTGTTAATTAGGTTTCTACTTTTTGCCTTCACAGAATTTAAAAGGCTTAAAACTCAATAACAATAGCAATGTTTAAGATAAGGACTAGTGGGTGGCGCCTGTGGCTCAAAGGAGTAGGGCACCAGCCCCATATACCAGAGGTGGTGGGTTCAAATCCAGCCTCGGCCAAAAACTGCTAAAAGAAAGATAAGGGCTAGAAACAAAAACCACGTAAAGAAGGAATGAAGATAAATACATTCAGAAAAGAAAACAGACGATTACTGCATCGAAATATCAAGCAATATTAGCAATAATAATGCCAAGAAAGCAATACACATTGTCAAATAAGACACTATAGAGCACTTTGACTCTGAGGCTCAGCATGAAGTCATCAGTTAACTTCTTCTTTTTTTTTTTTTCTATATTTTTCAAGACTACTATGTTCTCAGCTTAAGCTCAAGGGAACTCCTTTGAAATTGAAGAAGAGAAAGCCTGGATCAGAAGGATAACAAAGTGCCTAGTTATATGTGTCATTATACTAGACACCTTATAAGGAGAATTTCAAAAGGGGACCAGTTGGGTTTCTGAAACGAAACTAAACTTTCCAATATGCTCTTGGGGAAGGAATTCAAGTCAACGACTTGTCCTTATTACATTCCTGAAAGGCCAAACTGATTATTGTGAACTGTGCTTACATATCCTAAGAATGAGTTTAGTTTTTTTTTTTGTTTTTTTTTTTTTGAGACAGAGCCTCAAGCTATCACCCTGTATAGAGTGCTGTGGTATCACAGCTCACAGCAACCTCCAATTCCTGGGCTCAAGCGAGTCTCCTGCCTCCGCCTCCCAAATAGCTGGGACTACAGGCGTCCGCCATAACACCCAGCCATTTTTTTGGTTGCAGCCGTCATTGTTGTTTGGCCGGTCTGGGCTGGATTCGAACCCACCAGCTCAGGTGTATGTGGCTGGTGCCTTAGCCCGTTGAGCCACAGGCGCCGAGCCGAAGTCTCAAGTCTTGCACACATTCCTCATTGCCCGTCAGTGAGTACATTAGTCACCAGCACATGATTGTGCAT
>CAUYON010108496.1:0-24968 GCA_963573935.1 Arctocebus calabarensis
GGGCGCCTGTAGTCCCAGCTACTTGGGAGGCAGAGGCAGGAGACTCGCTTGAGCCCAGGAATTGGAGGTTGCTGTGAGCTGTGATGCCATAGCACTCTATCCAGGGTGGCAGCTTGAGGCTCTGTCTCAAAAAAAAAAAAAAAAAGACATTTGCATGAGACTGTTTATTGCAGCTCAATTTACAATCACCAAGTTATGGAAACAGCCTAAACACTCATCAACTCAGGAATGGATGAACAAGCTGTGGTATATGTATACCATGGAATACTATTCAGCCATAATACAAAATGGTGACTTTACATCTTTTGTGTGAACCTGGATGGAGACGAAGCACATGCTTCTTAGAATAGACAAAGAAGTATCCAATGAACTTAATTTTATTATGAAGCCAGCCAATGATGTATGAGACACTCACATAGGAGAAAATCTTAATTCTATTCAAGTTGGGAGGAGGAGGAACGAGAGAGAGGAGAGAGGACAAGGGGTGACTGGTGTGCGCTCACTTAATGATCACAAGGTAGGGGTATATGGCACACCTTTTGGGTGTGGGACACAACTACAAGAGGGACACTATGTAAAAAGTTAAAAAAATGTGACCTGGTTGTTTGTACCCTCACATTAACCTGAAATTTAAAAAAACATTAAACCAGAAGACAATCCGTATGACAACTCAGTGAGAGAAAGTAAGAGGAAATATGTGTACAAAATCTGGAAGAGATCTCCGAAGGTCAACCAGCTCAAATATTTCTTAGACTTCAGGGACTTGGGGAAGATGGAAGCTAATTAGAGATACTAAAACCCAAGAATGCCATGGTGAGGAGGCCAGAGCTGTGTCCTGGGAATCAGTTCAAAGAGCTAAGCAAGCTAGCTGCCCCAATACGTTTTCAGTGTCCTCTCCAAGTCATCCTCTCCCAACTAACAAAGAGACTAGAATTTACACATTTCAAAAGTCTAGCTTATGCCAGCACAATTTAAAAAATGAACTTCAGGCTCAGTGCCCATAGCTAAGTGGTTAGGGTGCCAGCCACATACACCGGGGCTGGCAGCTTAGAACTCAGCCTGGGCCTGCTAAAACAACGACAATTACAACAAAAAAAATAGCCAGGCATTACAGTGGGAACCTGTAGTCCCAGTTACATGGGAGGCTGAGGCAAGAGCATCACTTAAGCCCAAGAGTTTGAGGCTGCTGTGAGCTGTGACGCCACGCACTCTACCAAGGGCAACCTAGTGAGACTCTGTCTCAAAAAATAAAATAAAATAAAAAATAAGTAAACTTCAGCCTTGGATTTGGTAGACAGAACCTTCCACCTCACTTACAGCTTATTCATGGTACAATTTCTTATTAAATAACTATGTGCAAAGCACTGTGTTAGGCAAATGTAAGGAATATAGAGATGGATAAGACATGGTCCTTGTACTCAGAGAGATTATTTTCTAAGGTAAGAGTTAACACATTTTTTTCCTATAATGATCTAGATAGTAAATGATTTAGGCTTTACCAGTCTTATGCTTTCTGTCACAGTTACTCAACCCTGATTACTATACTGTGAAGCTAGCCATAGTCAATACATAAACAAATGGGCCAGTGGAACTTTATTTACAAAAATAGACAGTGAGCTGGATTTTCTTTGTTTGTTTTATTTGGGTTTTGTTTGTTTGTTTGTTTTATTTCTCAAGACATAATCTCACTGTATTGCCCTGGGTAGAGTGCTGTGGCATCAGTCTTAGCTCACTGCAACCTCAAACTCTTGGGTTCGGAGAATCCCCTTGCCTCCATTTCCCGAGTATCTAGGACTATAGGTACCTACTACCACACCTGGCCAATTTTTCTATTTTTAGTAGAGACAGAATCTCACTTCTTCTCAGGCTGGTCTTGAACTCCTCATTTCCAGCGATCCACTAGCCTCAGTGCCCCAGAGTGCTAGGATTACATGCGTGAGCCACTGCACCTGGCCAATGATCTGGATTTGAATTGTGGACCAGCGTTTACTGACTCCTGCTCTGAGGCATGGTCTTTAACCTTGGCTACACATTAAAATCTCCTGGAGAGCTTTGAAAAATGCGGATGTCTGGATCTCATCCCTAGAGAGTCTTATATAATTGGTCTGGCATAAAGCTTGGATCAGGACTCTTTAAAAGTTCCCAGTTATTTTAATAAGCTGATAATATTAATAACCACCATTTTAAAGGCAAACAAACTTGTTATTAGCACTAGTAAAAAACATGAGCCAGAATGAAGGTGTGAATAGATGCCATGAAAATGAAGAGAAAATTAAGAATTCGTTTGAACTGGGGAAATCAGGTTAGTCTTCCTGAAAGAGGTGGCAAAATAACCTAGCAACAAAAGCAAAAGGTAATTTAGGGAACAACAGGGTATTACTATTACTACTACTTCTCTTAACCATATTCCATGTGCTTCCCTGGGTACTTCATACATACTAAGGCACAGAATCTTTACAACAGCCCTCAAGGGTATGTATCATTATTACTGTCATTTCCCAGAAGAGGAAACTAAGCCCCCCAGAGACATTTTAAAGATTTACCTTTGGCCACACAGCTAGGTAAATAGCTGAATTGTCAAGGGGCTGGTACATATGTGTGTGTATGTGTGTTAAGGGGAAAAGTAAGTCACGGTAATACTAAACAGAGAACACAAGATAGCTGTTACCACTTGTAGTGAGGAAGTGGATACTGGGGTAAGACAAAGTAGGACCACATAAGTAGATGTAAGTTTGTTGATAATACAGTTTTACAGGTTTTTCACTGAATGGTAGTTTCATATAGTTTATCATATTTGGTTTATAGATACATAAATTGGGCCATGTGTGAGCCAATGATGATACTGTATCACAAACTGAGCAGTATATATATTTCAACTCCATGCACCTGTTGTAAAAAGGGAGAGCAGAGAAAGAAGGATAGGGAGAAATACAACAAACTTTGGAGAAGTGGGAAGATTTAGGAATAGTTATCTAACTTACAATGCTCCCCATTCACCCTTGGGATCCAACAACTCTCTAGAAACCCTACTTATCCTACAGAGCCACCCCCACAATGGTATTTTCAGGGACTCATCTGGGCTTCACATTCTTGGGAGGCCCTAGGCCTTAAAGAATTGAAATCAAGTCTGGGAGGCTTCAGACATGGGAGGAGGCAGAGGAACTGGACTGGGTCTCTCAGGCTGGTCATATTTGCATGGACTTCCTCTTTTCTGCCACCACCATTAAGATGAGATCCAGGAGGGATGAACAACAGCATGGGTCAAATGGTATCCAAGTTCTGCCTTTCTTCCCTTTTTTGCACTCTTGGTTTTTCCTAAGTAATCACAGTTATCTGATCCTGAAACAATGAAGACATTGAGGTGGACAGCAATTTGACCCACCCCCTTCCTCGTTAATTCCCCTCATAGTTCTCTTTTTTATTTCGCTATTGTCCTGCGAAGAGGGCCAACATCAGGGCCCCAAAGCAAAATCTGTGAAGGAGCACAGTGGCCAAGGATAGTTATCTTTCTTATTTCCCCATTTGATCCAGTGCTCGCAGTAGGCATCAAGTGAGATAAAAGCTACAAGTTTGGCATCGAGCCTTTAAGCTATCTGAGAGCACTCCTGGTGTGGTCCCAGGTGATCATGACAATGTATCTCTGGGGTATCTGAATGGGAATTCACCCCCACTCCTGAGAGGGCTCACAATCTAGTGTGCTTACCCCAAGGCTTGCCACAGCGCAGTTGGCGGTTCTGCTTTGACAATGTCTGGTTTTGCCTGAGCTGCTTACAGCACAAGCTGTGCCATCAACCCTGCTCTTGCAGTGGCTCCTGGGTTGTCACCTTCTTAGTCTCCCACTTTTACTTCTCAGTTTAAGTTTTTTCCTTCTCACATCTCTTTATGTTTCCCATTCTTTTCGTGTCCTGAAGTCTTTCTTTTCTGTCTTTCTTTGCCCCATTTCTTTTTGTTGTTGTTGTTATTCTTTTTAATTCCTGTTCGCATCCCTGGGTAATATAGCATCCCCCAGTTCTTTCTGTTTCTTCTACCTGCTTCATAGTTTGATTACTTTTTAGCAGCAGAGCATATCCATCCTCTATATTTCCTTTTCTCTTCCCAGTCCCCAGCTTCTCTCATTCAAATTAAAATGGAAAGGAGCCCAATCCCTTAGACTGCTAATGTGAGGTGGGAGAGTTGGAACTGTCAGCCTAGGAACTACCTCTACTCGAATCCTTAAGGGATGATTATATTTTAGCAAGAAGCACATTATCACGTGTGTAGGTGTGGGTGTCAGAGCCATACTGTGAGTGAGAATGCTGGACTGATAGAGCTCCCTATGCTTGGCCCATCACCAGGCCTAAAATGGTGGATCTGAAGCCCATTCCAGGCCAAATTGGGCCATTGAACAGATGTCGCTGAGATAAAGACAGTCAGTGAGCCAAAGCAAAGGGCAAATTAGCTCTCTAAGAAAACCATAACAGAACATATCATATTTATGGAGAGGTTCGGGGCAGGCCAGCCAATTTAATGAGGGAAACCAGCTGATAGACAGGGAGTACTTGCAGCCTCCCTTTATCAGCTTTGCAAGTAAGGGCCAGGCCTGAAAATGGCTTGGGTTTCTAAATGAACTTTCTTTGGCCTTGTAGCCACAGCTCTCCCATTCAAGTAATCCACAGACATGTGCCCTAGCATGTACAGATGCCAAGGGATGATCAGAGGAGCAGAAAGGAAACGGTCATGAGAGATGTAAGCAAGGCATTCACTCATTCTTCGCAGCAATTTTGAAAAAAATAATATGCAGTATCAACGACATCATTGTATCGAATCCTACGAATCAGGTACTCTTCCTTTCAGAAGAGGAAATTAAGGCTCAGAGAGGTCAATCAGCTTCCTTCTGGTAATAGCACACTAGTGGCTAAACCAGCTTTCAGGCAGCTGCCTGGCTTAGTTTCAGTAATAAGAAATGGGGTAGAGTATAGGGTGATATACTATCAGGGCACTGCGATGTACACTTGAGATGAGAGTGAGGCAGATGAGGTCACATTTAAGGAGACATCACTCTTCTATGCTGACCCTACATCTGCACGATGCTGAGAGTGAGACTTCCTTAAGGTGTGAACCCTGGGTGCCTTGCTTTTCTTCTCTACCCAGCCCTGTTTGGATATATCTCTTTGTACAGACTGGAGCGAAGGCCTTTGTTTGGAAATGAATTTTATGCCCGAATTTGCACATTTCAATTGAGATTGCTACAATTTCAGTTGAGCTTTGAGTATATAAATTACAGAATTATTCTATTAGTCTTAAAGATTAATTGCTGTAACAAACAACCTCAAAAGCATAGACTTACCTTAAAAAGGTTTATTTCTCACTCACCTCATTCTCTGATCAGATGTTTAACCTGACCAGATGTTTAACCATACACCTTAACCCCCCAGGTCACTACCTTCACTCCTCTCCTCACTCCCTCCTTACCAGCCCACCACCTAGAATTGATTTGAGTATTTCTCTTATGTGGGTATGTATTAGATCATCTACTGCCTTCATATTTGAAATAAGTACATTGGATTCTTGTTTCTCCATTCTTATTATACTTTACTAAGAACAATGTGTTCCAACTCAATCCAGCTTAATACAAAAGATGCAAAATTTCCTTGTTTTTTAATGGCTGAATAGTATTCCATTGTATACATACACCAGAGCTTGTTAATCCGTGCCTGAGTTAGTGAATATTTAAGTTGTTTTCACACTTTGACAATTGTAAATTGAGCTGTGATAAACAGATAAAATGAGGTTTTTTCCCCCCCTGGGTAGATGCCTAGTAGTGGAATTGCAGGATCAAATGGAAGGTCTAGTTGGAGTTCTTTGAGGATTATTTATACTTCCTTCCAAAAAAGTTGTATTAGTTTGCAGTCCCACCAGCAGTACAAAAATGTTCCATTCTCTCCACGTACACACCAGCACCTGCAGCTTTGAGAGATGGTGATGTAGGCTATTCTCATTGGGGTTAGGTAATATCTCAGGGTGATTTTGATTTGCATTTCTCTGATGATCAGGGATGATGACCAGTTTTAAAAAATATATTTTTTAGCCATTTGTCTGTCTTTGTCAGAGAAAGTTCTGTTCATATCTCTTGCCCAACAGCAGATGGGACTATTTGCTCTTTTTCTGTTGATTGATTTCAGCTATCTGTAGATTCTACTTATCAACCCTTTGTCAGATTGATACCCTGAGAATATCTTTTCCCATTCTGAATGTTGTCTTTTTACTTTACTGGTTGTGCTGTGCAACTATTCAGCTTAATTAAGTCCCATTAGTCTTTGCCATAAAATCAATATCATAAAGAGTTTTCCCCACATTTTCTTCTAAGACTTTTATTGTTTCATGTCTTAGATTTAAGTTTCTTATCCTTCTTGAGTCAATTTTTGTAAGTGGTGAAAGGTGTGGTCTTCTACATGTGGTTATCTAGTTCTCCTAGCACTATTTATTGAATAGGGATTCTTTTTCCCATTGTATGCTTTTGTTTGGTTTATCAAAGATCAGAATGCAAGTAGAGACTGGTTTTATCTATTGATTTTCTATTTCGTTCCATATGTCTCTGTCTGTATTTTTGTGCCAATACCATGCTGTTTTGATTACTGTGAACTTGTAACATAACCTGAAATCTGGTAGGACAATACCTCTGACTTTTTTTATTACCAGGAATAGCTTTAATGATTCCATTTTTTTTTCTGGTTCTATAAAAAATGAAGTACTATTTTTCCAGTTATTCAAATTATGATGTTGGTATTTTGATGGGGATTGCATTGAATCTGTAAATTGCTTTGGGTATAATACACATTTTGACAATGTTGATTCTTCCCAGCCAAGAGCATGGTATGTTCTACCATTTATTAGTGTCTTCTGCAATTTCTTTTCTTAGGGTTTCATAATTCTCTTTGAAAAGGTCTTTTACCTCTTTTGTTAGGTATATTCCTTAGTATTTCATTTTCTTTGAAGCTACTGTGAAGGACATTGTGTCTCTGATGAGTTTTTTGTGATCCAAATTGTTGTGATCATTGTGGGCTTGTAATATAAAATCTTGTAGGATGATGCCCTCAGCTTTGTTTTTATTACCTAGAATTGCCTTGGCTATACAGGACTTTTTCTTATTCCATACAAAATGAATAACTATTTTTTCCAGTTCTTCAAAGTATAATGTTGGTATTTTAATGGGGATTACATTGAATCTGTATATTTCTTTGTGTAATATAGACTTACGTATCAATGTTGATTCTTCCCAATAAGGAACATGGTATATACTCTTCCCGTTTCTTAATGTCTTCTGCTATTTCTTTTCTTAGGATTTCATAATTTTCTTTGAAAATGTCTTTCACCTCTTTTGTTAGGTACATTCCTAGGTATTTTATTTTCTTTGAAGCTACTGTAAAAGGAATTGTGTCTCTGATGAGTTTCACAAGTTGGCTGTTATTGGCATATACAAAGGCTACTGATTTGTGAACGATTTTATACTCTGAAACATTACTATATTTCTTGATCACTTCCAAGAGTCTTGTGGTTTTAGTTTCTGAGATTCCTTAAGTATAAGATCATATCTTCAGCAAAGAGGGAGAGTTTGACTTCCTCTCCCCCCATTCAAATGCCATTTGTGTCATTCTCTTGCCTGATTGCACTGGTTACAACTTCCAATGCTATGTTGAATAGTAGTGACAATAGAGGACATCTTTGTCTGTTTCCAGTTCTGAGTGGAAAAGCTTCCACTTTTACTGCACTCAGTATGATAGTAGCTGTGGGCTTTTCATAGATGGCTTCAATCAATTTAAGAAATGTGTCCCCTATACCTATATTCCTGAGTGTTCTTGTTAGAAAATGATACTGAATTTTATTAAATGCTTCTTTAGCATCTATTAAGTGCATTGTATGGTCCATTTTTTTTTTTTTTGCTTCTGTGGCTATGGTGAATTACATTTATCAATTTGTGTATATTAAACCAGTCTTGCATCCCTGGGATTAAGCCTACTTGATCATGATGTATAATTTGTTTAATGTGTACCTATAATCTACTGGCTAAGATTTTGTTGAGTATCTTTGCATCTATATTTACTAATCAAATTGGTCTGTAGTTCTCCTTTTAGTTGGATCTTTTCCAGGTTTTGGTATATGTTGATGTTTGCTTCATAGAATGTGTTTGGGAAGGTTCTTTCCTTCTCAGTATTTTGGAATAGATTCTACAGTATGGGTATAATCTATTGTTTGAAGGTTTGATACAATTCTGGTTGAAGCCATCTGGTTTGGGGCATTGTTTTCTTGGGAGCTTTTTTATTGTTTATTCGATGTTAGTAATTGATATTGGTCTGTTCAAAAGATCTATTTCTTCTTGGTTAAGTTGAGGGAAAGAATGTGATTCCAGGTATTGGTCCACTTCCTCCACATTGTCAAGTTTTGTGGCATAGTGTTTTTGGTAGTACTCAGAGATAATCTCTTGTATGTCTGTGGTATCTATTGTTATTTTGCCTTTTTCAGTTTTGTTTGAGATTGCTAGAAAGTTTTCTTTTCTCTTTCTAGTCTGGCCAATGGTTTATTGAGTTTATTTATTTATTTTTTTTGAAGAACCAGCTCTTTGTTTCATTAATTTTCTGTATGATTCTTTTGTTTTCAATTTCATTAATTTGTGACTTGATTTTGATTATTTATTTTCTTTTGTTTTCAATTTCCTTAATTTGTGACTTAATTTTGAGTATTTCTTTTCTTTTGCTAGGTTTATTAAATGTTGCCTTAGCTGTGTAGGAACTTTTTAGTTGGATGTAGTCCCATTTATTTATTTTGGTGGCCTAAGCATTAATATGATATCAAAAATGTCATCCGGAAAGCCATGATCCAGAAGTTTTATTTGTATGTTTTCTTTTAGGAGTTTTATAGTTTCTGGTCTTGAATTTAGATTTTTTATTCATTTTGAGTTAATTTTTGTGTCTGGTGTAAGGTAAGGGTCTAATTTAATTTTTTTTTTTTTTTTTTGCATGTAGAAGTTCAGTTTTCCCAGCATCATCTAGTGAAAAAATTGTCCTCTCTTCATTGTGTTTCTTGGTGGCCTTGTCAAAACTTAGTTGACCATATCTACTTGGGTTTATTTCTGGTCTCTTTATTCTGTTCCACTTGTCTATGTATCATACTGTTTTGATTACTATAGCTTTATAATATAAATTTAAATCAGGAAGTGTGATGCCTCCAATTTTTTTCTCAGAATTTTTTTGTTTCTTAAATTTTTTTATGTTTCCAGAAAAACTTTAGGGTTTTTTTCTATTTCTGTGAGGGGTATCATTGGGATTTGGGTAGTAATTGCATTAACTCTATAGATTTCTTTGGGTGGTATGGACATTAACAACATTCATTCTTCTGATCCTTGAGTAAAGATTATCTTTCCATTTATTTGTGTCCTCAGGATCTAGGATTTGAATTTAGTTCTATCTGACCCTAACTACTATTACTACTGATTGTTATTATTATTATAGGTAAAAATAGCTAATAGTTTCTATGTTAGCTAATAGTAATGCCTTAGAATAAGGGATTATTCTAAGTGTTTTACATATGCATTAAAACACCAAAGAGCTAGATGCTACTATTATTCACAGTTTATGGATGAGGAAAACAAGACATAGATGGGTTGGGAAAAAAACTTGTCCGTGGTTATAGAGTTGGAGAGTGATGAAGTCAGAATTGAAGCTCATGTTCTTACTCAGTATTTTGTCCAAGACACAAGTCGTATGTAACCAAGGAGATATGAGAAATACAACAGTTAGTTCTGGCTCTGAAAAGACTCAGTTAGCTTCTAGTTTGAGAAGCTAGGCATCCACACATGATATATTTAAATAAAAATATATGCACTATTCCTAGGAGTAAGAATGTGTGGGTTATATGTTAGTACTATGGGAGGAAGCTTCATGGAAAAGGTAAGACTAGAATAGTATTTAGAAGGTATTGTTGATATGCATAGTTTTAACATTGCTCTAAATTATGGCTTATAAAATTACCTTCTAAAAAAGACATGCCTAAATTTCCCACTGGAAACATAGTAGAAATTAGCCTGAAGGTAAAAGGATGCAGAAAATTATACAGCTTCCTACAAAGGCATGCAGGAAAAATACCCTTTTATAAAATGTCATAATTTTTAAATATATGCGCCAAAGAATTGAAATCAGATATTTGAAAAAACTTTGTACACAACTGTTCATAGCAATACTCTTCACAATAACCAAGAGGAGGAAACAAGCCCTCTTGTTATGCTCATTAACTAATGAATGGATAAACAAAATGTCATATATACACACAATAGAATATTAATGAGCCTTAAAAGGAATGAAATTCTGGTACATACTACAACATGGATGAACCTCAAGAACTATATGAAAGAAGGCAGACACAAAAAGTCACATATTGTATGATTCCATTTATATGAAATATCCTGAAGGGTAAATCCATAGATACACAAAATGGGTTAGTAGTGGCCAGGGACAAAAGTGAGAGAGCAATGAGAAGTGACTAATGGTTATTAGAGTTCTCTTTTGGAGTAATGAAAATGTTCTGGAAGTAGATAGTTATTATGGTTGCATGACATTGTGAATGTACTAAATGTCACTAATGGTTAATTTTATCTTGTGTGCATTTTACTACAATAAAGAAGTATCAGAACTCTCACTCATGCCTATAAGAGTGCCTTTAAGACATTTTAAATTAGAATTTGAATGAACTTTAGGACATTGTAGTAAGTCAATCATGAATAGGCAAAAAATGTATGATTCCGTTTATATGAGGCGCATAAAACAGTCAAATTCACAGAGATAAAAAGTAGAATCAAAGTTACTAAGGCTTGAGGAGAGGGAAGATTGAGGAGTTGCTGATTAATGGGTAGAAAGTTTTACTTTTACCAAGATAAAAAAGTTCTGCAGATCTGTTACATAACAATGTGAATAGAGCTAACACTACCATACACGTAAATATAGTTAAAATGGTAAATTTTATGTTTTTGCCACAATCAAAATTTTTATTTGTCTATTTATTTATTTGTTTATTTTAGGGTCTGGATGACCTAAACCCTAGGGAACCCTAGGGATTCTGGTTCCACTAGAAGTTCCAATAAAAATTACTTACAAAAAGAGCCTTGTGGCCTAGTCTCTCGAAATAGAAATCATTGGTCTTACCTCATGTTACTGATGTTACCTGTGATTGAAGGGTATCCAGAATTTTCTGGATTTATGTTTATATATTTTATAGCTAAATGGAGAGCCATTGATGATGTCATAACTGCTTAAGGGAGCCTTAATAATTATATGGCCTCTTTTGTGTCCCCTCCTTCCCCTTATTTTATTTATTTATTTACTTTTTATTGTTGGGGATTCATTGAGGGTACAAAGAAGCAGGTTACATTGATTGCATTTGTTAGGTTAAGTCTCTTCTTATAATTGTGTCCTGCCCCTAAAAGGTGTGTCACACTGTGACCCCCTCATCCCCCTTCCTCCTTCCTTCTCTCTGCTCTCCCCTACCCCACCCTCTTACTTTCTATATGTTGCCTGACTTACTACTGCTCAGGTAATTCTTCCACTGAGAAAAACAATGAACAAAAAACAGTCAATATTGTTTCTTATGGATCATCCTGGTAAGAAGTTTAATTGTGAGATTTGTGGATTTCAATAAAAAAGATGGGTGGATTCATAAATGACTAGAACCATCCTTTAACAAGAAGACTCATTAGAGAGCTACTGGCTTCCCTGCCACACTAGTTTCTCAAGCTCTGTACCTTATTGTAAAGGATGTAACTATTGGGGCATTGCCAAGGATGGAAAGGGGGACGAGAGAATGTGTTCTTTGGAGTCAAATAGCCTTTGAGCTCAGCAACTTAGACCTTCATTTAATTTTCATATGCCTCAAATTTCTCATCTGTAAAAGCTTATACTTTGTGTGGTTGTTTTGATGATTGCATGAGATAATACAAGGGAAAGGCTTATCCAGATTCTGACATAATGGAAAGTATTTAATAATTGCAAGACACTAGCCTTTACCTGCAGGGAGAGGTATTCAGAGGAAAGAGCTACATCAGTTTCTTTTTACACTAAAATGTCCAATATACATATTTACCCCACAGGCTGAGAAAGATAAATTTCTTGGCTATTTCTCACTTTATTTCTGCTTCCCTGTTTTATCAAAACAATTTACTGTGTATTCAGTAACTCTGAGCTATATATATTCTCACCCTGTGTAATACTCCCATATTCGGTCTTTTCCTTTCCTCTTCCAAGCCTTCTCTGAACATTCCCAGTATCAAGTTTTCTTTCACATCTTTTTACAGATGTGTTCCCTCCATCTTTTCATGTTTTTAAATGGCTCCTGCAAACAATCTAGTTCATGTACTCAAAAGTTAGGACAAAATATCTTTGGCAACTACCTCTCTAAATGTGTAGTCCCCTGAATTCCAAACAGATAAACTCTTCTCACCCTAACTCTCCCCTACATTCCAATTGATGTAAAATGTTTCTTCTTTGCTTCAGTGGAGTTAGGATTGCATCTATGTGCTTTTCTTCACATATTTTTTCATAGTGGAAACAATTATGCTGTCTGTACATATCCTTTCTATTTGTCTAGATGGTAAGTGCCTCAAGGGCAGATATTATGATTGATGGATTATCCTTTCAAAAGATGAAACAGGCCATGATACACAAAGAGAACAAAAAAGTTAGGTGGAAATCATACTGGCATTGCAAATAAGAAGAGACTACTAATACTTAACACCCTAAATCTCAAATAGTCATGCCTTTGTTTGTCATAATTTTGCAGATACTATCTATCTTGCAGTCAATGGAATGGTAAGGGAAAGGTAAATCACCCTGTGCCATTGTCCACTTCCCCAGTTTATTTATTTATTTTTTGAGACAGTGTCTCGAATGTTACCCTTGGTAGAGTGCTGTGATGTCACAGCTCATAGCAACCTCAATCTCTTGGGCTCAAGTGATTCTCTTGCCTCGGCTTCCCAAGTAACTGGGACAACAGGCACCCACCAAAACGCCCAACTATTTTTTTGTTGCAGTGGTCATTATTGTTTAGCAGGCCCGGGCCGGGTTCGAACCTGCCTGCCTTGATGTATGTGGCCAGTGCCCTAACCACTGAACTACGGGCGCTGAGCTCTCTTCCCAACTTTAATTCGAAGGCAATTAGGCAACAGTATCTATCATTGGCGAAGATAGAAGGAATTTCTCTACTAAGCAATTTTGTGCCTTTGAGCAAGTTTCTTTGTCTCTCAACTTCTTTCTCCTCCTCCTGTTCCATGGTGATGATAATAATAGCAGCTACTTAATAAGAGTTAGTGAGAGGTTTAAATGACATAGAGATCAATTATAACAGGGCCCCGTACATAATATATAATAGAAATTGTTGTTGCTGCCGCTAATGATAATGATATTATCATGACTTGCTTTGAGGACAGCTTGTCTTTAAACCTTTTTCCTTTTTCCTTTCCCAAAGCCTTGTATTCCTGAAATTTGCCAACCATTCAATCACTTCAACCAGACTACCTTTTTTTCTATGCAGAATTAACACATACAGATCTTGGACAGATGTTTTAGAGTGCGTTTGTATAGGATAAACTATCTCCTGGTGTCCCTTTTGAATGGTTCTGGCCAATGGGCATTGTAAAACTTGTTGTCTGATGAGATAGCCAGAAGAGATTGCTACACCAACTCCTATATACCCCCTTTTGGTAAAGAGTATAGTCTTTCCAGTCCTCAGGCTATAATTGGTACTAGAGGCAGTAAGCGAACTGTTTCAGGCAAGTAAGAACCCTTAACCACACACTGAATGATTCTCTGCAAAAATCTAAGCATAGAGGAAGATCTTTTAAGGTTCCGGGTAAGGTTGGAATCCAAAAACAAGTTTAACATAGCAGTTTAATGAAGCATGGTCCTGGTCATTAAAAAAGTTCCTTATACAAGGAAACCATTTTCTATCACCTTTGTGTTCTCTCTCTCTCCCTCTCTCCTTCCCTCCCTCCTTTCCTCATTATTAGTTTGTAAATAACAGACATTTTTAACTATATATATACTCAATAGTTACAAATCAAGAATTAAAATCCATAGCACAACCTCCCTAATACAAACACTACTATTATTTTGCTACATATTTTCCCTGAATCTTTCTTTTGTCATGCAGTGGATTGTTACCATGATTATAATCTTACTGAGACAGTGTGAAAAATGTGGGCTGTAGGATCAGAAAAACCTGGGTTCAAGTTCTGCCTTTATCCCTCATGGGCTGTGAGTTTGTCCTAATTTTTTTTACTATCTCTTGGCTTCTATTTTTTCATCTGAAAAAATGAGAATAAATAATATCTGCCTCATAAAGTTGTGAAGTTTATGGGAACTAATACATGTAAAGATGCTCGGCAGAGAACTTATGGTTTCAAAATAGAGCGTAGAAGCAAGCTGGCTTCACTCCCCCCACCCCCAGAAAACCAAAAACAAATATATAACACTGAGATTATCACAGAAATACCCCAGAACTCAAATATGAGGATGAAACAGTTCCCAGGGCTACAGAACAGTGAAAAAACCCTCTGAATAGACAGTAACAGAATCAGATTTCCATATCTGCAATATCCCTTCCCAGTCTACCTGACAGTAAATATGCTGAAAATGTCCCCTTGAATCATGGGTTTTATACTGGAAAAAGTGACGGCAAGGTGGACAACCAGCTTGTCCTTGGGTCAATGGCAAGACACCTGTACCTGCTTGCTTCAACCCAAGGAAAACATAAGTACCTGAAGTGAGAAATATCCCTGAGGACAGGCAATGACAAAGTGGGGAGGTAAGATTATTTTCCCCAGCCCTGAAAACTCTGCTCTGTAACTTGACCAAAGGCGATGACAAATCATAGTGGCTGTTCAGCAGGACCATGCTCTAAGATATGTTTCACAGGTCATCTGGCTCTCCTGAGCATGAACCCCTAGCCAGTCTTCCTATACTGCTGGTATATCCCACTGATGACCTCCTCCATTGGGGAGGAGCAGTGGTCTATTTATTAGAGCAAGGAAAACCTGGACTTAAGGCATCATCCAGTGACAAAAAGAACCAGGAACTTAGCATAGAAAAAAAATAAACTTGGCAAGTAAATTATAAAGACATCAAAGCAAATATACCCAATAAAAACTAAAACAAGATAGAAAGAGAGAAATGAAATAAATACTTAATCCTCAATGCAAAGATGTGGACATAAATTCAAAAGCAGCAACAGCAAATAGAAAACAGACAAAACAAGGAAACAGTGACTGACCCTGATGAGATGGTGATATGTGAACTCTCTGACCAAGAATTCAAAATAGCAGTTTTGACAAAGCTTCGGAAAAGGAATGGGAAGATTACAGAGGATTTTGTCTTATAACTTGGGTAACAGCTCAGCCACAATAAAATGAAGTACCAAGCAGATTTCTAAAGCCCCTGATTCTAAGCTTTAGTTTCTAGAAGGCATTTCTAGACCCACCTTGGCCAAGATGGGAATCTTCTGTTCTGAAGGGAAGGACCTAGTCCTGGCAGAATTCATCACCTTCTGATTAAAGAGCTCTTGGGCTTTGAACAAACAATCAGTGGTAGTCAGATAGTAGTAACCATCGGCCTTAAATGAGACTGCTGGCTTCAGGCGAGATCCAGTTCAATCCCAGCTATGGTGGCCATGGAAGAGAACTCATATCACTTGTCCCCAACTCCAGGAAGCCTAGCATAGAGAATGAGACCCCTCTGTTTGGGGAAAAGCGAGGGAAAAGAGTGAGAGATTTGCCTAGTAGTCCAGGGAATTCTTCCATACTTTATCCAAGTCCACCAAGAGGCTGCAAGATTTGTAGTGCTACTGGGCTCTAGACACCCCCTAGTGCTGATACAGCTGCAATGATGAAAGACTTAGGTCATAACACTTAATTCCCTTTCAATACCTAGAAAGCCTTTTCAAGGAGGATGGGTACAAAAAAGTCCAGACATTGAAGATTAGAATAAAAACCTAAGTCTTCAATGCTCAGATGTCAATAAATACCCACAAGCATCAGGAACATCCAGGAAAATGTGACTTTACAAAGTGAAATAAATAAGGCACCAGCGATGCCAGAGTGATGGAGACGTATCTCTCAGAACACCTGTTTTGAACACAGAGAGTTCAAAACAGTTGTTCTGAGAAAGATCAATGAACTTCAAGACAACACAAAGAAGAAATTCAGAATCCTGTCTGACAAATTTGACAAAAGAGATTAAAGTTTTTAAAAACTCAAGTAGAGTAGAACATATATTATTCTTAGTAAAGCATCACAAGAACGGAGAAGCAAGATGTAATATTGAGTCAATGTTCTATGTATTCAATTCTAATACGAAGACAATTAATGTCCTAGTACATGGTAGGGGTGGGGAAAGTGGAGAGTAGAGAGAGGGAAGGAGGGAGAGAGCTAGGGGGTCACAGTGTGTGACTACCTTTTGGGCATGAGACATAGTTATAAGAGGGACTTTACCTAACAAATGCAATCAATATAAGCTGGTTCAAAAAGCTAAAAAAAAAAAGTTACTCATCCTATAAAACGATATATCACAGGACCCCTCCCACTTTAAGAAATTTACCAGGGACCCTGAGAGAACTGGAAGAAGCAAAACTTACTAACTTACTAATCAACTAATGTCACTGGGAAAAATAATGAAAAAAAAAGATTTCAGAACAGGTGAATGACAGATATCCTATTAGTTTATCACCCCCAGTCCATCCGCACTCTCCAGGTAAGCAGGTGTGGATTAAAGATTGGAGCCTGAGCCTATTGCAGCTATGGTGAAAAGGCCCCTACTTGGCGATCCTATTCACACCAACAGCAGTGAAGGTGAATGGCATTCCTGCCTGGATATATCACTCATGTGTGAAACCAGCCAACGATGGGGAGTGGATGGTCCAACAACACCCAGAGCATTTCCACCATTTTACCCTGAAAAAACAGACTACAGCCCTGCCCCACTCACATACCAGGAACTGACTGGTCTACACACAGCAGAAGCTTGAGGATGAGCAGCAGCGGTGTGGGACTGATTACTGGTTCTTTGCTTTGGACTTTTTCACAAAACTTCCTTCTTTAATCTTAGGTGTAAGACATGATGAAGTTTGTGAACAATATATCCAAAAGGTAACCCAAACTAGACAAACTGTCAAAATTGTGTTATTGGTTTACTCCTGTTGTGAATATATAGGAAAGTCTGAAAGTACTTGCATATATAATAACACCCAGTATCAGATGTGTGCCCCTCCCAGTGGGCCAACTGTTTTCTATAATCCTTTTGAACCCCCAAAGCAAACTGAATTTGCTACAGTATGCTGATATCCCTAGAGAGACAATAACCTGAGTTATAACAGAAGGAATACCTAAACAAGTAAAAACAAATTAATAACAATTTTGCAATATATACAGATATCTGTCTTTTTATATTTCCAATCATCAGAAGTTTTCTATGTAGAAATACTATATATTTCTGAAGAATTATTTCTATGTATTTCATATTTTATGTTGTCATATTAACTTTCTCTCCTTGTTAATGGTATACAATGGATATTTATATATTGAACTTAAAACAAATAATAAAATAATGGTAAACATAAAAAAAGATCTTATTTCACTCATTTCCATGTTGTTGAGCAGATTTGTAGTCTTAATTAAAGTATGCTAAACTGCTATGAAAAATGGACTAAAAGGAATGTATCATGGCTCAAAAACAACAGAAGTTTCTAAAAAAACAAAAAAATCAAGTAGAAATTCTAGACCTGAAAAATGTGACAGAGTTTCTCAGTAGCCAGACAGATCAAGCAGAAGAAAGAATTAGTGAGCTTGAAGATATAAGCTCTATGAAAATATATAACTAGGAAAGAAAAAAATACAGAAGAATAAAGCATGCCTACAAGGCCTAGAAAATTGCCTCCAAAGGACAAGTCTAACAGTTATTGGTCTTAATCAGAAGGCACAGAGAGAGATTGGTGTAGAAAATTTATTCAAAGTAATAATTACAGAGAACATCTCAAACCTAGAGAAAGATATCAATATTCAGGTACAAGAATATTCAGGTCATAGAACACTAGGAAAATTTAACATAAATAAGACTATCTCAAGGCATTTAATAATCAAAATCCTGGAGCAACACCTGTGGTTCAGTGGGTAGGGCGCCAGCCCCATATACCAAGGACGGCAGGTTCAAACTCGGTCCTTGTCAAACTGCAGCAAAAAGATAGCTGGACATTGTGGCGGGTGCCTGTAGTCCCAGCTACTCGGGAGGCTGAGGCAAGAGAATCACCTAAGCCCGGGAGTTGGAGATTGCTGTGAGCTGTGATACCACAACACTCTACCGAGGGCAATAAAGTAAAACTCTGTCTAAAAAAAAAAGAAGAATCATCAAATTCCTAAGTCACAGATAAAGAAATATTCTAAGAGTATCATTAAAAAATACACACACACACATACATACATATATATATATATATATATATATATATATATATGAAGAAGCCTCAATATGTCTGTGAAGCAGAATTTCCTTGTGGAAACTTTGCAGACCTGGAGAGAGGGGGGATAACATATTCAAAGTGCTGAAAAACAAAAACCCTTTAATATTAGAAGATTACGTCTTGCAAAAATACCCCTCAAACGTGAAGCAGAAATAAAGACTTTACCAGACAAACAAAAGCTGAGACATTTTGTCAACATTCCCTGCCCTATAAGAAATGCTAAAAGACATATTCTTCTTAGCAAAGTATCTCAAGAATTGAAGAAAAAGTATCCAATGTATTCAGCCCTACTATGAAACCAGTTTATAGTTTTCATATGAAGGCTATAACCCAATTATAGCCCAAGAAGAAGGGGAAAGAGGAGAGGGAGGGCAGGGGAGCGGGGAGGATGGGTAGAGGCAGGCTAATTTGTGGGACCACACCTACAGTGCATCTTATAATGGTACATGTGAAATTTACTAGGTATAGAATATAAATGTCTTAACACAATAACTAAGAAAATGCCTCAGGGCGGCGCCTGTGGCTCAAAGGCGTAAGGCACCGGCCCCATATGCTGGAGGTGGAGGGTTCAAACCCAGCCCCAGCCAAACTCTGGAAAAAAAAAAAAAAAGAAAGAAAAGAAAAGAAAAGGCCACAAAGGCTATGTTAACCAGTTTGATGAAAATATTTCAAATTGTATATAAAAGCAGCACATGGTACCCCATGATTGCATTAATGTACACAGCTATGATTTAATAATAATAAAAAAGAAAGAAATAGTAAAGATAGTTTTTCAATCAGAAAGAAAAGGACATTAATGAACAATAAGAAATCATCTTAAGATATAAAACTCCTTGGTAACACTAAGTACATAGACAAATAGGGAATACTCTATTCCTGTAATTACACTGTGGGAACCACTTATATCCTGACAAATAAGATGAAATAAAAAACCTATCACAAATAATAACTACAACAGTGTTTTAAGATATAGATAGCATAAAAAGGTATAAATGGAAAGAAGAAAGAGTTCACAAGTGTGCGTGGGGGTAAAATTAAAAGACAGAATTTCTTTTAGCTTTCGTTTTGCTTATTTTTTTTTTTTTTTGTAAGTGGAGTTGGTATCAGTGTAAAATAATTGGTTATCAGATGTTTTTTCAAGTTTCCTGGTAATCTCAAATCAAAAAACACACAACATATACACAAATATGAAAGGTTAAATTAAAATACACTACCAGAGAAAATCACTTTTGCCCAAAGGAAGGTAGAAATGAAGGAAGAAAGAGAATACCACAAAATAATCAGAAATCAAGTAACAGCATGGCAGTAATGAGTCCTTGTCTACCAGGAATAACATTGAGTGTGAATGGATTAAATTCTCCTATCAAAAGATACAGAGTGGCTGAATGGATAAACAAAAAAGACTATGCTTCCCATAAGAAACTCACTTTACCTATAATGATATACATAGACTTTAAAGCAAGATGGAATAAGGTATTTCATGTAACCAAACCAAAAAAGAATAGAAATAGCTATACTTCTATCATACAAAATACATTTCAAGGGGAAAACTGTAAATAGATACAAAGAAGGTCAGTATATAATGATAAAAGGGTCAGTTCAATAAGAGCATGTAACAATTCTCAATATATATGCACTTAACACTGGATCACCCAGATATATCAAGCAAATATTATCAGAGCAAAAGAGAGAGCTAGACCCCAGTGCAATAATCACTGGAGACATCAACAACGCACTTGAAGAATTGGACAGATAAATCATCCAGAGAGAGACCCAACATCAGACTTAATCTGCACTATAAAAAAAAATGGACCCAATAGATACGTACAGAATGTTTCATTAACAGCTACAGAACAAACATTCTTCTCCTCCACTGCTGGATCATTCTCAAGGATAGAGTATATGGATAGTCTTTACTTTAAGGATAGACTTAAAGCAAATCTTAAAATATTCAAACTATTGAAATTATATCAGGTATTTTCTCTGACCACAATAGAATAAAAGTAGAAATTAATAACAAGAGGAAAATTGGAAACTATACAAACTCATGCAAATCAAACAATATGTTTCTGAATGAGCAGTGGGTCAATGAAGAGATTAAAGAGGAAATTTTAAAATTTCTCAAAAAAAAAAAAATGAAAACATACCCACACTTATAGGATACTGTAAGAGTGGTATTAAGAGGAAACTTTATAGCAATAAGCGTCTATATCAAAAAAGTAGAAAAACTTCAAATAAACAACTTAACAATGTCTTTTAAGGAACTAGGAAAAAGAAGAGCAACCAAACCCAAATTTGTTAAAAGACAAGAAATAATAAAGATAGGAGCGGAAATAAATAAAATTAGTGAAAAAATACAAAAGAACAACAAAACAAAATTAATTATTTAAAAAGATAAACAGAATTGACATAATTTTAGTCAAAATAAGAAAAAAAGAGAGAGATCACAAATAAACAAAATCAGGGGTGAAAAGCAGACATTACAACTGATAACAACAGAAAATGTACAATTTTTATTGGTCAATTATACCTCCATAAATCTGAGAAACAAAAACATCCTCATACGTGTATTATCGTCTGCTCTTCAACAAATCAGACAAAGGCATACACTGGGGAGAAAGAATCCCTATTCAATAAATGGTGCTGGGAAAATTGGATAACCGCATGCGGAAGACCGAAACAAGATCCACACTTTTGACACTCACAAAAATTAATTCACGATGGATAACATGCTTAAACTTAAGGCATGAACCAGAAGAATTCTAGAAGACAAGATAGGAAAAACTCTTATTGACATCAGCGTAGGCAAAGAATTTATGAAGAAGACCTCAAAGGTTATCTTAGTGACAACTAAAATAAACAAACAGGACTTGATTAAAATAAAAAGTTTCTGCATAGCCAAGAAAACAATTAATAGAGTGAATAGACAGCCTACAAAATGGGAGAAATTATTTGCATGCTATCCATCCAATTAAGAGCTAATTACCAGAATCCACAAAGAACTCAAGAAAATTCACAAGGGAAAAAAATCAAACAACCCCATTAAAAAGTGGGAAGAAGAAATGAACAGAAGCTTTTTTTAAAATGGCCAAAAAGCATATGAAAAAATGCTCAATATGTCTAATCATCAGGGAAATGCAAATAAAAATCTCAATGGGATATCACTTAACTCCAGTGAGAACAGCTGTTATCAGAAAGTCTCAAAATGACAGATGCTGGCAAAGATGCAGAGAGAAAGGAACTCTTATACACTGTTGGTGGGACTGCAAGCTAGTATAACCTGTATGGAAAGTAGTATAAAGATAACTCAAGGAACTAAAAGTAGATCTACCATCTGATCCAGCAACCCCACTACTGGGTGTTTACCCAAAGGAGAAAAAGACTTTCTATCACAAGGGCACTTGAACTTGAATGTTTCTAGCAGCACAATTCACTATTGCAAAGATGTGGAAGCAACCCAAGTGCCCACCAATATATGAGTGAATTAGTAAAACAAGCTATATTCTCCTTAGTAAAGTATCACGAGAATTGAAAAACAAGTATTCAATGTACTCACTATTAATATGAAACCAATAGGCAAACAACTACACGCTCACACGAGAGAAAAACAAAATTAAATTCATGTGGGAAGAGGGGGGAGGAGAGAAAACAGAGGAGAGAAGGGTATTGCTAAGCTCTCACCCAGCGGTTCTCAACCTGTGGGTGGCGACTTGAATTGAAAGCCAAGTGCTGCCCTTTGCCAGCTTTGTGATTTTGGAAAAATTCCATGACTGTTCAGTACCTAACTTTTCTCCTCTTTATAAAATGGATAAAATGAATACCACACTCAAGTTCTTGCTAGTGTTAAAAGAATTTAGTACTTAGAAAACATGTGCCACATGTCGTGATGCTCATAACCACTGGGTATTATGATTATCAGTCCTTCATCTTGACTTTACGCAGTATCTTTCATATTAGTGTTAGATTTTGTGTTTAATTTTACTCCATTGTGGAATGTTTGTACTTATCTGTTAGGTATGTGTGTGTCGTGTCTTTTCAACTACTTTGAAAGTTCCCTGGGAAAGATGAATGTATTGGACTTTGAGTGTCTCATAACATTTAGCACACAGTTGAGCACAGGGTGCTTGCTGAACCAATCCATGTGTATTGAAATTTCAAACTAGCCTCATCATGAAGGATAGGCAAAAGGAATTCTTGGTTTCTTTTAAAGTAACTTACAGCATCCTTATCATCTCCCATCGTTCTACAGAGCCACATTAAAGCTTCTAACCCTGACAACTGATGGTCAAATTCCCAGGTTGTCTGTGGTTTGCTTCGTGAGGTTCGGGATTCTATAGGCTACAAGACACAAAAGCAGAGAGAATGTAACTGAGAATTCTATCTTCTGTACAGAAAACCTACAGGCCTGGATTTTGATGGCTCTTAGCCGGATATGATTGGTATTGGTTCCCTGCAATGGAATTTCAGTAGAGTTCTGAAAAGTGATGGAAATACCTAATGATTTAGATATAGGGGGTGGGGATGAATGAGGTTAGTGGTGGCTAACTAATAATGGATAGTCTCTTCTGGGAAAATAATCTTCAGGCTTTTTGCTCAGCATAGGTGGAAGTTTACAAAATGGAGGAGGCTGCCAATTCATATAGTCCCATTAATCCTAGCCACCAGAAATTGAGTTGTCATCTAAATTCAGGTTCTGGAACTAGGCAGTTTGGGTGAGGATCTTGGCTGCATCCCTTGATAGTTATGTAACATTTCTTTTGGAAAGGAGTAAAAGATCAGAAAGCAGATGCTGAAGTTAGAAACCCAGAGCACTTTGGCTCAAAATCCCCTCTTGTTTTGACCTGTTGTTATCTGAGATATACGACAATGTTACCTGATGCTCTTTCTGTAAGCTGCTAGGGAGCCAAAGTCTTGAGAGAGCTATGTCATAGACACTCAATAAAGTGCCAGAACAAGTGTTTCCCCCTCACAGTTTGTAGCTGTGTAGAATGCAGCATTACACAATTAGGAAAATTACTTTTTTTGCATAGGAAAAAACCAGAGGTTTTACCCAAAAGTAATTTTGTTCTTTTCCCACATCTATAGTCTATGCATCCTTTAAAGGCTCAGATCAAGCCTCTCTTCTTCTCCTAGATCACTAATTTCCACTTTTTTAATGAAGTCCACTGTTTTCTTACTTACCTATTAATATGGAGCATTGCTCCATAAGGGTATATAACAGTATGTGGTTTTTTTTTTTTTTTTTCTGGTGGGTGGGTGATGGTGCACACACAGGGTATATTACTTATACACAATACCTACACACACTTTCAAAGTGAATTATTTTTGTGAGTCATTTAAATTGATCATGCACCTGAGTCCAAGAAACCAGACTCGTTGTGTATCCATCTCACTCTAAAATATTCCAACATTTGAGGTAGGGAAGAGAATGAGTTTGTTTTATAACCTTATATTTTTCAAAAAGTAATTCACTTCCCTCTAATGTCAGTAAAACCCTGTGTGGTGTCCTCATTATCTGCTTTTATGGTTTTCAGAGTCACCCATCAAGGGAATTATTAATCCAGAACATCTGAGTACATGTTGGAGTCTCCACTTTCTGAGACAGACTCAAAAGGCACAGCCAGATATAGACTGCAAAGCCTTTTCTCCTGGACTGACTTTTGCAGATTCCTGCAGTATTTCTGCCAGCTCTACTTGGTCCTCAGTCTAAAACTAGGGTTAAAGGAATTAGAATGTGTGGACCATATCCATCAGCCTGGATGATGCTCTGAGGAAGGCACAGTATTTGGCCTGGTCCCTTCCCCCCTCTCCATGTTAAACAGAGTTCATGGAAATGCTTTCTTTATGACAAGAGTTCATTTTACTATTTTATTTTATTTTATTGTAGAGACAGAGTCTCACTTTTTTGCCCTTGGTGGGGTGCCGTGGCATCACACAGCTCACAGCAACCTCCAACTCCTGGGCTTAGGCGATTCTCTTGCCTCAGCCTCCCGAGTAGCTGGGACTACAGGCCCCCACCGCAACGCCTGGCTAGTTTTCTGTTTTGCAGTTTGGCCGAGGCCGGGTTTGAACCCGCCACCTTCAGTATATGGGGCTGGTGCCCTACTTGATGAGCCACAGGCACCGCCCAAGAATTCATTTTAAATTTGGATGGCATTTCATAGTTTATTAAAAGCTTCACAATATATTATCTCATTTTAAACCTTAAAACTTCATAAGATTGAAAAGGAAACTATTAACCATAGTTTATAGATAAGAAAAATAAAACCAGGCTTGGCGCTTGTTGCACAGTGGTTAGGGTGCCAGCCGCATGCACCAAGTGTGGCCGGTTCAAACCCAGCCCCAGACCAGCTAAACAATAATGACAACTGCAACAAAAAATAGCTGGGTATTATGGTGGGCGCCTGTCGTCCCAGCTACTTGGGAGGCTGAGGCAAGAGAAT